>JACVBY030000174.1:0-105861 GCA_017589505.3 Metroxylon sagu
TTACAAAAAATAAAATAACGAAAAAATCGTACTCTCTCGCTGAACTGTGTACTCGGCGGAGAACAGCAGAGCCGCCGGGCTTTCAGGCGTCCCACTTCTTGCCGGTTGCCACAAACTCTTCCTTGTAAGAATTCGCCAGCAGGTTCATTGATCGGACGGTCACTGTTCGCTCCACGCAGACGGTGGAGCACGCTGTATTGGACCCCTAGACTTGTCCGTTATATGGCTTGCGGATTTGATGAGAATCCAAACGAAGGTCTTATCTTAAAATCCTCTCCAGGACCCACCAGATCTAGGGCACGTCGTGCATCAAAAGGTGGGGCTCGACAATTGAAGCAGGAGGGCATTGTTTGGACGCCATAGAGCTAATCATCAACACGGGCCGGAAGGAACAAAATTAGCCCGTTTGATCGGAATTTAGGGTCCACTAAGCCGAAGTGCATTGATGCCGGTCCATGGTGGACCACGGCGGACCGGATGGTCAGGAACCGGTCGCGATCGTACGATCAGTGATGAATCCCTGTCCTGGTCTGTCTTTTAAAAAAAAAAAAAAAAAAAAAAAATTGATGTCGTTGCACGTTTATCTCCTCTGGCGATTGGTTTCGTCATTAAGAAATTTGATGTGAATCTGATTGTCGGAAACGTGTGGCTTCAAATGGATAAAACGTTAGGGGAAGAAGGTTCACTGTCGATGAATTGTTCGGTTTCTCCGGATAACAAGTGGTAGGTGAAAACCGTCTCAAGCTCGGTGCTTTCGCTGGGACCAATTTTCACCTTTTCAACTAGCACGCTATTTTAGAAACCTCGCTTGGTGGCAATTAAATCATCATATTCTTAATTAATATAACAATAACAATAATAATAATAAAATTATTAGACTGTTATGGGAGCGTTGTGCCGAGTCTAGTTAAAACCGTGCGCGTTCAACTTGGCACTTGTGGTACGTAGCGCCAATGTCTCCCATTTTCCCGTTAACTAGTCGAATCTAAATTTTGGGACCATATCTGCTTTCCACCGTACTTTTTAAGTGGACACACTGTATGGATTTTGACCGTAACCCATATATATATATATATATATATATATATATATATTAGATCTAATAGAATTTATAACTTTTTAAAAATAAGAAATGCATATTAATTGGGTTGTAGCTTATAAGCTGCATCTCATTCATTGGTAATTCATCTAAAAAAGTAATGTAATTAGGGAACGACGGTACTTAAAAGCTAACGACCGTAATATTTGAAGAATAGTCTTATATGAAAAAAATGTATTACGTACTTATGACTCAAGTTCATGTATTTGTAGTTAATTTTTACTCAAATTTTTGTATCACGTAATTTTGATCCGCTAATGAATTAATTGGATATTTCGAAGCGTTACAACGACATTGAAGAAATCTCATGTAGTCTGAAAGAAGGTAGCTTGGTCTTCTCAGTCTCTTCAGTGATTGTTTTTAACCAGGGCTAAAGATCCTTCAGCTCTTTTAACGATGATTTTGATGGAAACACATTTGGATGATGAATTGGTTAGCCCTAGGGCTAATGGGGACACCAATATCTTGTGGCTGAAGGGCAATCTGGGGGCCTACTTGCTCCCTAGAATCCAAATTGTAGGGAGATATGCGGTTTACACTGTTGCAAGCGATGGACATAGAAATCCTTGGATTCTTTGTATTTTGTATGTGAGCTAGAGGTGGAGCAATTAGATAACTACTGGGGAGAGCTTTCCCGTGTTATTCAACTTGTTTGGCCGATGCTGATTGCTGAGGATTGGATTTATCTTATGTGGATCCAAAGTTTATTTGGTGTAATAATGGGTCTGACTTGAAAAGAGTTTGGGTTTGGCTAGTTAGATATGCTTCAATTGCACAAAAATGTGGTTGGATTTATTAACTAAACGCACGTGACATATGCAGGGTAAGGAGAACTCAAGAACTTTTTTTTAAAAAAAATTCCTTTTGATCTTCGATATTGCACAAAATAATATTGTGCTTTTCATTGTTGGGTAATCTTTGCACCATAAGATACTCAGAAACTCACTGGAACTTGTGTGATTTACTCTCTCTTTAGCTCAGCTTGTAACGCTATATTATATATTATATTAATAAAATACCATGAAAAAAATTCATTCTCTTATTTGTAAAAAATAAAAAAATAAAAGTGTTAATGTTGAATTCTATCACGAATAAATTTATTAGTTCAAAAACAAATTTTAAACTTAGTCTTTGCTTCAAAAAATCCTTTGTTAATGAAGAATTTTAGATAAAAAATAAAAAATCAGTCTTTAAAAAAAATCTAAAAAATGATGAAGATTACATACAATCACCTTCAAAAAAAATACATTAAAAAACTCAAAGCCTCTCTCAAATCTGTGTTGGAAGAGTTGAAATTGAGATAAAAAAAAAAAAAAAGTTAAGAGAAGAGAGATTTAGAAATAAATCTTAGTCTTATAAATTGAATGCCTTATGTTTCTTGTATAAATCTTGATAAGATTAATTTGGTTTTGCTTAATTAAATTTAATTATAATTTAATAAATAAAATATTTATTTATGCACACATGTAAAAATTGATTACTTGAATACGGTCAGATCACTGTTCTCTTCGAGTATCTGAAGCCCTTGAAATAATTTGAGAAGAGTATCCGAAGCCCCTGAAATAATCTGAGAAAGTTCTGATTGCTTTGCAAGAAGCCGTGGGAACTCGTGGGACGGTGAGGGGAGCTTGGATGTCAAGCCGTGGAAAGTCGCCTCCGACGATAAAAAAATATAATCGTATTGTGGCTTCAGCATCTGGGAATTGGAATAAGAATGTTGTGGATAATATTTTCAAGCAGGATGGAAATTGAGCCACAGCAATTAGAGAAAAAAAAAAAAAAAAAAAGGGCCCAGAGGGGATTATGATAAGAGGAATTACCACAATTAAGAAGGTTTATGGCATTCGCAATCTTTTACATGCAACAGGGCGTCTTTTGGAAGCAAAGGTCCGGGATCGTTTTGGCTTAAAAAAAAAAAAAAAAAAAGAGATCGTAACTCCGAGTTTTTCTTTCCGTCAACAGTCGTTTGAAGGGCGTGAAACAAGGATCGAGTAGTTTGAGAATTGGAGGATAATATTGAGCACGCTTTTCAGAACTACTTCGCTGATCACGGGGCAATTTCAAAGAGCATCGGAGTGGCAGTTAAATCTTGACTTGTTCGGTGTGCGGCCTGTGATTTTGTCGGAGGAGAATCTAAGTTTGACTAGAATTCCAGGTGAGGTGGACATTGAAAAGTTGCAAGGTTGATGCCAGCTGATGGATCACAGGGGCCAGATGGGCTAGCAGTGACGTTTTGTGAGGCCGACCGGGGAACTGTGACGTGATGTTTTGACGCAGCGCAGCGATTGCTCTCATCGGGTGGAATCCGAAGAGGACGGACGAGATCTTTTATCGCGTCCATGTATATCGATTGTGACCCGATTGAAGCCTCTTCAACGTAGGCCGGACCCTTTTTTTTTTTATTATTATTCTTTCATTTTGAAGGAATGGGGGACTTCAGGCTGATCAGGCCTAACTCAAGATTGAATCTAAATCCAATTACTATTGAATCGATCCAATGTAACCAAACCCATACCTAATTCAACCTTATCTAAACCAGATCAAACCCAATTGATCAAGTTCTGAATTAAATCGATTCAATCTAAACCAAATCAAGCCAATTTGAATCAAAACACATCCAATTCAGTTCCAAATTAAACTAATTGACTCAAATTGAACCCGATCTAATCCTAATATTTTTAATTGAACCCTAATTGAAGGAATCCTTGACCAAATTAGATCTTAATTGACCTAATCACTCTCCCAAGTGAAGGCTTTCGCTGCATTACAGCGATGCATGGCCGAAGGCTGCATGGCGTGTCATATGGAAACAAGGAATTTAAATTTAATCAACTTTTTTTCCGCGACTGCTTGGTGTTTTTGAAAGCTACCAGATTGGATTGTGTAAGTTTTTGACAGAGATTCTTTGAGGAATATTGTCAGCTGTCTGGGCAAAAGTTTAACACGCATAAATCATCGGTGATGTTAGTCCATCCATACGACCAGCACTTCGACGGTTGCTTGCAAATTATTTGGGAGTTCTGATTTAAAAAAAAGACCCATGGATGTATCTTGGGACGCCAATTTCTTGCGAGCGTTTGCCCCCGGTCTGCTTTCAGTTCTATGTTCTGAGGTGGATTCTAGGATATGAGTGGGTTATCGTCCCTATATTTCCAACGCAAAGGAACAGTTCCAGTGCCAGCAAGCTACGTATCAACAACTAAACAGGATTATCTCAAGTTAATCTCTCCTTGGGAGTCGCTAGCATGAGGACCTCTTTTTCTACTACTACTACTACTACCTTTTCTTTGAAATGGCCAGACACCTCCATTGCCAAGATCAATTTTGATGGTGGATTGCGAAGCGATCATTTCTTGACTGGTTGCAGCATTTGTCGTTTGGGATGATGGAGGTTGGAGTTTGACGGCAGGTTGAAGGGGGTTTCATAGGAATTCCATTGAGGGCTGCAGCTGAGCTACTGAGTGAAAGCCAGATTTGGTTGAAGGGTTTCCCCTTCGGCATTCTCAGACGTTCAGGTCTGGAAGTTTAGCCAGGATGGCAGGCTTAATGTCAGCTCTTGCTGCAGTTGCAACAACCACCGTCGGGGTTATCTATCTTTTTTATAAAGCAATATGGGAAGCATATACTCTTAAAATTATTAAAATATTTCTATAGTTAGCCCTCCGCATAATAGAAATATCTTAACTAAAAATGGATGAAGGGTTAGCAGTTTACTTGATGCTTATTTTTGAGGTTGATCCCCAAGCTCTTCACTAATGGCTTAGGTGTGACTAGACTGCCCTCTAACACCCTTTATCTTGGTAAAAATTAAGGATGAAGAGAGTGCAAGCGAAATGAAGAAAATGCTGCGATCAGTTGATCGTGGCATTTATATAGTACGAATGGTACAAGAGAAACTCAAAGATTTTTTCTCAAAAAAAATTCTTCCCCGATAATAATTTTTAATAAAATTATTGCTATTTTGCTCAATAAGGCAATCATGCTCTTATAAGTTTTTAGGTTCTTATTATAGTTTTTGTAATCTTTTTTTTCTTCCACCCTCTGTCCCCAAACACTATGTAATTTATGCTGATTTTAATAAAATCATGTGGAGAATTTTTCTTCCTCATTATTCCATTAAAAAAAGAAGAAGATATTAATGACACAATAACTATTACTAGAGATCCTTCGCTTCTTTTATCTCATTTGTCCGCCAAAATTGTGCTCTACCAAGCATGCCTCGCATATATTTTGAGAAGGCAACTAGATGGCAGATTAATTGTCTAAGAGGGGTCCTAAATCTCCACGGTCTAGGTTATGATATGATCAATATGAGTGCAATAATACTTTAAAAAATAGTTAAAATACATACGTACATATAAAGAGAGAGAGTTGGACTTAGTTACATTCGTATGTAGCCAACTTTAAATCTAGCCATATCATTAGTTTCACATGAATCTCAAAATAAAAAAAGTCATTCATGAATCATTATTTTCTATTTTTTTAAAAAAATGTATTTATGAAACAAAACAATATAGCTTATGCCTCTACGATCAAAATACGCTACATGATAATATAGAGATATGATATAATAGCATAAATATATATATAACAAGTGCCTTGAAAATGACTTCACCTCAACAAATAAACGTGAAATTCATAAAATCGAAATTCAATTCCTTTGTAGTAATATATGTAATACCTAAAGGGGTTGTTTAGAGTGGGAGGGCTTGATTTCAATAGTAATCTTTTATTCTTAAGAATTAAAGATTAACATCCATTTTCTATTAATCTTTATTTTTAAAATGAAGGGTAAGTAAGTTTTTTGAAAATAATTTGCAACACTTCAAACATAAAAAATTTAAGACACAGACCAATTTACTTAGAAAACTATAAGAAAATATTTACTCCAAATAATCTCATAAGATCTAGCAATATATTCACATGCCAAAACCATCTTGCAGATTCTAACAATAAATTGCAAGTAATTGAACGCATAACGAGACCAAACTTGCAGCACATGCCTATTATTTCTACAGTTCGGTCACCTATTATTGATTCGGTGAGATCAGCCAGTGAAATAATACCAGCACCAGAGCTCCGGATCTCATCCGAAGTTTGATCGATCGTGAACTTTCCCACTCTTTCAAGAACCAGAGAGGATCGTAGCTTGCAAAACGTTAACCCAAATGACCAGAGATCAAGCATCTTTTCAAGGGCCACACAAAAGCCATTTGAGTGGGGTTCGCTTTACCTCAACCTTGGCCCCCATCCGCTCCTCGCACGCTCGCCGCGCGAACTTCATCAATCCATTCAAAGCATCAAGCACGAAAAAGAGAAGCGCAGAGACCCCCACGGGGGAAGAGCCAAAGAACGTGGCCTCGGGCTCGGGCTTCGCTTTCCCACGCCCCATGCTCCCTCTATCCTCTCCACATGCCGGTCGGTCACCAGTCCCATCTCATCCACACGAGATATCACCCGTCGCAGCCGTCTGATCATCCCCATACGGTCCCTGATCACGGGTCCCCCACCCAGGCAAAAGTACACGTGGGGCCCGTTGAATGGGCCAGCAGGACATGGGGGGGACTTGCATGCAACATTCTCCTTCGACCCAAATCGTGGAGCCTTCGACCAATAGATGCTGTTCGCTATTCGTATGCCGGCCTTAGCTTAAAATATTCAATATGATAGGGTGGAGTATTGGTCTTCATAAAAAAAAAAAAATTGCCGGGAAATATGGAGTGGTGTCTCCTGAGGCCGAGAGTTCTTCTAATCCCCATCCCTTGGATGGATTCATTGATGTAGGAATGGAGGGGAACATACGCCTTGGTGGATCATGGAACCAAGGGATTTGTTGAGTACGTATCGCTTTTTGGTTGGCCGAGGTTCGTTGGAGAGGAGAAACGTGCGCTTGGTTTTCATTATTTTCACCCTTTTTTTAATTACTTTTGTTGACTAATTTGATGTGTTTGGCATTAATTAATAAGATTTTTTTTTTTTTTTTTTTTTTTTTTTTTTTTGGGAGGGGGTATATGAAGTTTGTCGGAGCACATTCGCCTTCAAGTAGATTAGTGTGTTTAAAGAATCTTCAAATGGATAATTAAGTTTGTTTTATCTAACCACCCTATATTAAACTAAAATATAATTATAAGGTCTTATTTTATTATAAAAGCATGCTTGTGAACCAATTTTTGTTTCCCTGATATTCGGCATTGAGGGGTTATCAAACTTTTCCATTAATCAAGTAAAGGCTCTATTTAAGATAGTTACTTGTCTCAGTTATTGAAAAATAACTATGACACACAAGTGATAAAAAATAGCTATGATTGTCCCTCTATCAGCTATTCCAAATAGTTAATACCGTAGACATGCAAATAATAAAAATGGTAATATACATACATACATACATATACATATATATATATATATACACTTACTCTCTTCAATATATATCTCTATTTGATGATTATTTTCATTAATTATAGTTAATAAATATTAAATATATTGTACTAAACTAACCAAAAAAATAATGAATATCATGACTATCTTGTAAAAAAAAATCTGATGCTGAATGTTGATTAGAGTTTTAATTTTAGAAAGGCTTTAAATTCAAAAGAACATATTAAAGAGCACAAAAGATACTTTCAATTGATCTGCCTAAAACTTCTCAAATTTATAAATAATTAGTGTTTCAATGTACGCCCATTAGCTAATGAAAGATTTCTTTTTTCTCACTTCTTCAAAAAAAAAAAATGATAAAAATACTTGCATATGCAAGAGGACGAACATACATAATGCAGAATATTTTTACTCAATATCTTACATTTTAATAGAACCTATATGATATACTAATGACATAAAAGATTTTTAAATCCATCATGTAAGGTTTATAAAGTTATCTTCCATTGAGATGCAAAAAAAAAAAAAAAAAAAAGTTCTAAAGCCAATTGATAAAGAAAGAATTAATATATATATATATATATTAATAGATAAGAGGAGGAAACAATCCCTTAATTTATTAAGATAGCTGTAAAATATTTACAAAAATAAAAGAATATATACAAGAAGGAGGTCAGGTAAGAACAAGGGAGCTAAGATTTTGATGGGCCATCATACAAGAATTTTTAGAGAATAATTTAACTCAAAATTAGAATAAGAATAGAACTTTAGAAGAGATAGAGTAAGGTAAGGTGAAGCGAAGAAAAGTCGTAGAAAAGATTCTCGCATTTCTTTCTCTTTTGATTTATTATCAGAAAGTAAGCATAAGTTGATTCTATGCCGGTCTAATATTTGGATAGATATACCTTTTTCTTTAAAATGGCCGCGTAAGGTAAAGAACTTATGAGCCAATCTTAACTTATGAGCCAATCTTATCGATTAAGAGCACCCAAATACTGAGAGTCCGATTGTATTCCAGAAACAGGTGATGAATAAATTTTGGAGATACATGGCAAAAAGATCAACCTGTGCTAAATAACCTCTTTTCAAAAAGTTAAAATTCAAGAGTCCGATTGAACGGAAGCACGGTACCATTACAGCAAAGCATTTAAGTTTCACCTAAAACATCACTGTGATTGAGTCCAAATTTGCGCACTGTGCTAAATATAGGCAATTTATCACTTAGCTTAGTCAAGATACAAAACGAGAAGGTACATAGAAGTAACTCGTAAATTTGCCAGCTTTCCTCATCATTCTAATTCTTTTATCCAATGGTCCTTTGACCAGTCCAAACTATCTCATCGGCAAACATACCATGAATCCTATTCCCAAAGAAATTCCTACCTTAGACCCTAACCAATCAGAACACCGATGCCCAGAGAACACCGGTATATGTCTTTAAATAAACACTATCGTAATAATATCCACTCCAACAATTTGACGTAGCTACCACCACCTTCGTACCTTCACGGTTGTAATATTGTGTGGATTGGGACCAACATACTCCGTCCTGAGTGAAAGCCTGCCCACCTTTGTTCTACGATAAAAACTGTGGAGTTTTGGGGGCCGAGGAAAAAAAAAAAAAAAAAAAAAAGAAGTTGATAGCTTAGGTTGAAAAAGAAGCCAACTTCCTCGTAGGCCCATTAAGTGAACGTCGGAAATCCCACGGACAAGTTTCGCTTTCACACGTGGTCTGTCCTCCAAAGCGGGAACACTAGCAATTAAGTCCCATCCGTGAGAAATAAACCTCACTCAAATGCCAAGCTCGATAAGGACTTAAAAAACTTTTGCAGAAAATTAGATGCTTATAAAATCGTTCAGTCTTGTCACCGCGTTCTATGTTAACGTTAGTCCATTTCCATTGAGACATATCACGTTAACCCCATTAAATTGCTGGGCTGGTAAAATTATTAAAATTATCGATCTCCTTCTGGATTAATTATGCACGTCCAAGTAGAGCTAGCTAGCTAGCATCCTCTCCAATTCCTTTTTTTTGATGTGATTATGGGGAGGAAAGAACCCCACATCGTCTCCAATTCAAAGTCATGTTTAGCGTGGTACAGTTCGATGATGGCCGACGCTGCCTCACTGGGGGGTCCTGCTGGCTTTTTTTTAGTTTTCTAGTTCCGTTGTCAAATTTAGGTTTTCAAAGCAGTCTTCAATGATGTGATTAACCAACGCATCTTCACCCGGCCACCTGGATTGAATGATGGGAAATCGAACTGGATAGAACTGGAACAAGAGGGTCGAACTTCGAACTCTAGTGGTAGGTAGTTCATGTTGCAAAACCTGGACAGTGCTGGACAATGGACGCTTGCTAAGAGTTTTGAGTAGACCCAGGCCTCATGTGATCAAACTTTGGCTTGGTCCCAGGCCAAGCTAGGAATTTGATCGAGAGTATATAGATTCAACAAGGACTCCTCCAGATGGATACTTTAATTAAGATTGGCCTTGGGACCATTGCTTATACTCAAAACTGGCTTGAAAATTTAGACCTCCTAAATGTATCTGGACCAACCTACCTACCTGACTACAAATTTAATTGGGACCGGTTTGGTTCGGTAGTGTTCCCTCTCAGTCCAATGTAGAACATTTGACCTTCTCTTGGGTGGGCCACTCACGATTTAATTGGGGAACCAAGGCAACAATCCAGAACTAATAATGGTTTCAAAGATAATAATAAAACTTATTATTTCAGGTCTAAATCCTGGGCCTCCATACAAGGGAGCCTACGAAAGCCCAGAAAGAAGCGCGGCCCGGTGGACACACAGCTCAACCCACGCGGAGTGAATATGATACAAGCGAGTAGTCAAGATTTGTTTCAAGTGAACGTATAAACTACTAGATTACAAATTCTATTGGTTTTTTCTTTTTTTAATTTATACCACGGGAAATGTGCTTGTGCTTCTAGTAGCACCTCCAAACAAAATCTTTGAGAGGGTAACACTAATTTGTCTACCATGGAAATATTCTACAATATGAATAAATATCATCAGTTTGAGGAACCAACCATCATAATGAATTGAACGAGACTTGAGTCAGACAACCACTAAATCATAGAGGAATCACATTGCAAGAGGGGCCATTAGGCCCATTCGATGTCTTTGCATCGTCAACAAAGCTACTATTTCTAATAAAAACAAGATATGATACAGAGAAAATATGATGTAGATTGAATTATATCATTTATGTGTGAATATAAACTTATGAATTCAACTTAATGAGGGCGTCCAAATTGACAGCTGACATCTTTAGAAACCAAGCATAAAGCTTAAAAGCTAAAGCATGAACTTTAGTAGGGGCAAAAAAAAAAGATAAAAAATATAAAAAAAAATCCAAAACAATCACATCCTTAGATCAACCCAAAGAAATAATTTTGACACTCAAATAATAGATCTTAGCTTTACCATGCATTTGGATGTTGGCAGTTTTTTAATTTTATTATTTTAACATGAATGAAAAGAAAGATAGAAATGAAAATAAAATAAAATATATTAAAAACGTTAATAAAAAGAAGAATAGCAAGAAGGTAGTAGGTAGCGTTAGCACATTAAAAGAATCCCAAAACTGCAATCACTAACCCAAGATTTACCAAAATTATAAATTTCAAAATTGATGGATAAATATCCATGGTTCTTAAGAATATGGAAAACTTAAGAGAACATATTAATACATTGCTTACTTGATGAAGATATTTAACAAAGATATTCAATAAATGTTGAGGTCTATATGTACGGAACAGACAACTTGCACTCTCTGTCTCTCGTATGCACCCATGTGAATCACGCCAATCTTAGAGGACGGTGTCGTTTTATTTGTCATGGCGTAATAGGATCCTCAATGTGACTCTTTATATATATATATATATATAGACACACAAAAATGACTCTTTAGTTCAATTAACATTGATTAATACTTGGTGAATTGATAGTGGAATCTTCTTTTTTACGCACAGCTGTGGCGATGATACGAGTGGGTTTCGTTGGGTCATTGGGTCACTCCATCATCTTTTCCTAAAGAAAATCTCTCCTCTCTCTCTCTCTCTCTCTCTCTCTCTCTCTCAATGGGAACAGCCATCCACCAAATGGCTCCTATTCTTAAATAAATCGATCCAATCTTTTTCTTTTCTTTTTTTTAAAGGACCCTCGCAATCAAATTGGATCAAAACTACGTGTCAAATGGCTCTCCGCTTGTGTTATGCAAAATACTTGCGTCTCATGAGTCTAAGCGTTTATATAAACCTTTCCCCATTGTCAAAAGTAAGCTGAAGTTTAATATGAATGGATAATCTCACCCCAAATGAGCAAATGGTTGAGCCAATTATAACGCCAGAGATCATGGAGGTTGCAGGGTCTTGCTTGCGGCCCATCACAATCCCACTAGTTGGACCACCATGTGGAAAACCTTGGGTAGCTGGAGAAAAGATAACCTAGGGTTCCAGATTAGGAGTTTCAAGCACCAAGTTATTTACTTGTTTGTTGGACGCTGATCGGCTTCGATTAAAAGAGAACTACTGGACCTTGAATCGAGATATCTCATATTGATAATATTGCCAAATCCCATCAAAAAAAAAAAAAAAAAAAAAACATTTTCAAAGGTTCATGCAGTCATCTCGTTTACGTGCAACGTCTCTTTACGTGCCTCAATCATGTACGCATGAAAACAAACGAAAAAAGTGATCTTGTCTCATGCTATTATCAGCATATATATTATTCTCATTCTCCCCACTGAGAGACACGGTTCCATCCTGACATTCTGATCTCCAAGTGTAGGAAGAAACATGCATGGGCTAGTCCGACGCAAGCATGCATCAGAGACCACTCCACAGCAAAAGGGTGGGAAGAGCTGCTGACTACCTCCTTGGAGGAAAAGGCCATGCATAGATAGTGACACACTGAGAACAACTCGTCACGAAGAGAGCCAAGTTTCTGACAATGGATTAGATCTCATGAGAGCAAAATCATGGAGAAGATTAGAGGTGGCCACTGTTCTTCAGATAAAGCACTGCAGCGGTTGGGTGGACCCTCATTGGATAGGTCTGCCCATGCTGAGGACATGTGGAGATGGGTCCAATGCGGATGGGATCTAAAAGCCAGCTTGGGACTGTATTATTGAGGGTGCAAGGAAGGACTAAGATGGTGCATGCCATTTGACTTTGTAGCTTAGCATTGAGAGATTTGCTTTTATGAACTGATGGTGACCATTCAGGCCCATGCAGTTGAAGGATGCTGTGGGAGAGGAGGGGAGGGAGATGTGCCGATGGGTCCAGACGTTGATGGAAGTGGCAAATGGGTGGGTCAACTGATGATAGCTCTCCTTTCACATATACATATAAAAAAGAAAAGAAAAGAAAAAAAAAAACCGAGAAGAAAAGAAAAGAAACAATCCACAAATGGTTGCTAAGTGGCAACTTGTACTCTCTACATAGCTTGGCATGGCTTGTAGGTAACACGATGGATATCAATAGAAGTAAAATTTGTTGAACCTTAAGGCTTAGATAGTGTGTATCAATTCCTGTTTCGTTATGCATAACCAAAGCCCCACTCCTTTTAGATCCAGGCCTAGTTTTAATCGGCCTTGGTGTATGGAGTTATCCTTTCGAACGGATGCGTGGTACTGATTGAACTTTTGAATTACAACGAAGATCATGTCTCGATACTGAACTCAAGGAATACTTAAGAGCATAAATGATCTAAATTTGGGTGCCAAGCCAACCTCATTTACATTTGCGTTGTATTTTAACTTAGATCAAGTCAAAGTTACCAAAATTCTTAGGGGTAAATAAAGAATGCAAGGACAATATTTCATATGGTGGTAGAACTGGCGCAAGGAAAGCTTCCCGTTCAAAGGCGGTTCCTTTAATCAATGCTCACATGTTCGGCGCAATTAATGGTGTTTTTTTGTTTTCTTTTCTGTCTAAAATAATTAATAGTCTTGCTTGTACATCTGCGCTCCTTACTCATTAATTATATATAATAACTATTATACTATGAATTCACAAGGAAATGGTATCCTCTCCAGCACCACTTTTGTGTAAAAGTGCAGTGCATTTTTACTGCCATTTATCCCGGAAGAAGGGTTATCTTTCATCCATAATTCACATCTACATGATATCTAATAACTACTTTTCTATCTCCTAAATGCATCATAGCTATCTTTTTCTGAAATAAAATGCATAACAGCCATCAAACCATGCACTGCATAATATAAAAGCTGTTCTGTGGAGGACTAATGCCTCTGAAATAATAGGTTTAGGGAGTGGAATAAGAAGTGGCATAATTCAAGGAACTTCTTATCCAAGTTCAAGGAAATAAGTAGCTTCTTATTATTTTGTATTCCATATGCAAGAGAAGCCAGTAAGACTCAATTTTTCTTCCCAAAAAGGGAGAGAAACCACACACACGAAAGCATGAAACAACTATAAATTTTGCCTTCAGCACTTGGTAATACTGAGTGCCTAGCTTGCACTATTTTTTCATCATTTGAGCATATGTTATTTTCTTACCTCCATTGCCGTGACTTTCTTTATTAATATCAATTTTTTCTTTCTTAGCCATATATCAACGAGAAGGGATCAAAACTATATGACCTAAAAATTCGAATGAAAGTTAATTACTAGCAGATGAACTTAAGTTATAAGCATATAACACATTTTTTTTTCATTTGATGTGAGACTATTCTTAAAGTATTACGGTCTTCCATCCTTATAATGCAACGTCCTCATCGCACCCCATAAATTAACCAGAATTTACCTCTGAGTCGGATTGTTGGTGTTGCAAGGATGGTCTACATCATGGCGAAACTCTACCATGGTCTCATCGATAGCTCTTTTCTCATGTCCACCAACTTTCGCACACTCGGATCGGCTCTAATACCATTTGTAACGCTCCAAGCACATACCATAAGAACCAAAAACTCAAATGAAAGTTAATTAGTAGATCACAAGTTAGCTAGAATTTACCTCATACATGCCATAGCAAAACTTTACCATCGTCTCATGAATAGCTCTTTTTTATGCCTATCAACTTTTGTACTCTCGTCAGCTCTAATACCATTTATAACACCTCAAGCTCATTTACTGATCAAATTAACTTTATTAATAGATCGAAACCACGTAGCTCAAAAATTTAAGTAAAAATTAATTGATAGCGGGTGAACTTGAGTTGCACATAATATATTTATTTTTTATTTGATATAAAATTATTTTTAAGGTATTAGGCATGTGAAAGATTATCTTCACATGCATTGCGAAGCGATTGGTCTAGCGCAGATTTGATGCCGTACATGGCTATGGAGGAATGTAAGCCACGATATAACTTCTCTAAAACCCAGAGCCATAAGAAGGACCGTCTTCGAATACATTGGCAGCGTTATAGATTTAAAATTCCAGTTCGCTCGGATATCGAGCACAGAGGTTGTTCCACGAATTAAATTGATGGAAAACAGTTCTAGTGAGGGAGTGATCCTTGCTTGTTTTACCATGCCCATGTTGAAAGTTAAATATCATTTTAGTAACAAATTTGTTTCCAATCTAGTGAAGATTGGTAAGAATAGGACTAGTGCCGAAAATGAGCTTGGGCTGGTCCACAGCCCGTCAGCCGACCGACATTGAGTTCGAACATGAGTTTGGTTCAAGCTCATTCGGGACTGATCTGGCTTAGTATTTTAAGCCTAAAAAATATTTAGATCAGGCTTGGATTGTTAACGGGCCCAGCCCTGACATGATCTAGAGCCCAAGCTCGAAGAAATCTTAGCATCTCAGCCCTTAACCAGGCCCAAACCTAGCCCAAGGACCGTAGAAGAATGGCTCCCTTTCGAGCAGTAAAGTCACCCAAAACCCACCTACTGGCCCAATTAACTCTATTAATAGGCCGAAACCACGTGACACAAAAACTCGAGTGAAAATTAATTGGTAGCATCTTCCCTTATAACGAATCATTGGTGTAACGCTCCAAAAATCTATCTGCAAGCTCAATTAACTCCGTTAGTGGATCGAAATCACGTAGCTCAAAAAGTTAAGAGAAGTTAAAGGGTAGCAAGTGGACTTGTGTTATAAGCATATAATGCATTTCTTTTTCATCTAATATGGGACTAAATTTGGGGTACCATAAAAATTGTAAAAGATTTTGATATCATGGTTGCAGCAGTGGTCAATCTTGTTCTTGATGGACTTAAAGGAGGTCGACGTCTGGCTTGTGCTCAGACCAAGGCGGAGCCCAAATTGGACAAATTTTTTAAAGCCTAAGCTTAATCTGAAGTTCGAAAGGAAATGTCAGATCGGACTAAGGTGAGGCGGTGGCCCAGCCCATTTCCGAGCTAAGGTATGACCAATAATTGGACTGAAGGTAAACGATGGGCTGCCTTCCAAGTGTACGATGGAAGGCCAACCCGGCTTCCTTCCTCCCAAACAAAAAGGACGTCTTGCACAGCTTTTACAGAGGAGTTGTCTCTTTATTTATGGAACAAAAGTCCCTTTACCTTCTGCATTTTGACCATCTGCACTGTTGACCCATGGTGACAAACCTCATTCGAATTTAACATCCATCCATGGTTTTCTTTTGGCAGAAGAACATCTCTTCGGATGCTTTCGGGCATCATTTTATTTTGGACGCTATCCCAGAATATTGCAGTTGATCTGGCACATCAAATAAGCTCTCCAACGAGTTGATCCTTGTTGCTTTTTCTCTCTTTTTTTTTTATTTTTTTTTTATTTTTGAGTGTGCTTTGGGATTGGGGGGAGGTCAAAATGGACATTTTGTCATGTCATGAAAGCTTAATGCACACGCAACCTATCGGAAAGGACGCACAAGAAAATGAAAGATTTCTCTTTTTGACAGCCCTATAAATATAATTGTTATAAATACTTCTTTTTTTCTGTCTTATCTTATCTTGGCTTAAAAGTGTAGAAGATAGCATTGCTCATGTAGCTGACTAAGACAAATCATTGATTGATTCTTGCTTTCCACCTACGGAATCGATAGTAGATCACATTGCAGAGCGTCTTTAATGATCTTTCAAATAAAGGTTTTGTTCATCATTAATTTATTAATGCACTTCATCATCTTAAAATCATCAATCTCAAATAAGTGAAAGCACCATGCTCATCTCGTCAACAATGGCAACTACAATATTTTTTTTTTAAAAAAATAAAGAATATGGTGATCATCCAACACTCTTCGGTTTTAAACCCAATAAGAAAAACTACAAGCTAACTGCGTTATAATTAGTAAAGTTAAAAAATTATAATACCTCAATAATAGTCTCACATTGAATAGAAAAAAAAAGTATTATATGCTTTTCATTTGTTGTCAATTAATTTTCACTTGAGTTTTTAGGATACATGGTTTCGATTCACGAATGAATTAGTTGAACTAGTAGGTGGGCTAGATATAAAAAAGAACTACTCATAAAACGGTGATAGAGCGCCTTTTGTAGCACTAACAATCCAGCTCGAAAATAGATTCTAGCTAGCTGATGGTAAAGCCACTCTTACAGCACTAACGATCTATTTCGGGAATAGATTCTGGCTAGCTTATGATGTGATGTATATGTAATTACTATCAATTAACTTTCAATCAAGTTTTTGAACTATGTGATTTTAATCTATTAATAAATTAATTGGACTAGCAGATGAATTTGAAACGTTACAAGGCTACCACTGGACTAGGATGCATTGGATCAATCCTTCTAAGTTTTAAGATGCCGAAGCTAGAATAATGTCTTTGAACTTGTCTCTTGCAGTCCAACCATTCGACCTCACTTTTTTGGCGTGAGATCACCGTGTTCCCAAGTCATCGATGGGTCCATCTTTGGACTGCGCTTGTCTATAACCTCGAGCACCTTTCAACCTGCTCAAGTCTCCACATGGGAATTGATTCTACTAGTCTCTCAACGTCAAGTGACGTCTTTAAAGTAGCTTTGTAGTCTTGAAGCCCACTTTCATCGAACTTATCTAACTTTTTTTTTAACCAAAAAATTACCACCTGAGTTCGATGTCAATTCTAGCTAGGATCAATTTGACATATAATTTGATGACTACATGAGGGCAAAAAGTCCACTTGCATATCCCCTAAGAAATACTAGTAACAATAAATATGCATCATTAACACGGCAAGCGCACCATGTTCATTTATAAAAACCAAGAACCGTCAGAACACTAGCTCAAACCTTAAAAAAGGTCTGGACTCTAGACCCAGCCAGATCCCTAGCAGGCAGTGTCTGAGCCCACCCTTTGATAAAACTTAGGTACAGTTCTCTATAAATTTACTATGGGGTTCTTCACTTAAAAAGTGGCACGCATAGAGCGACCTCATTCATTTAATTAGCAGCAAATTTAGTTGTTCAAAAAAATAGTGAAACATCTGACAAACTAATACTCTAAGTTTCATCCTAATACTCTTTTAAAACCTTTTCGTTTTCGTATGCTCTGTTTGTTTGTCTGCTTTGTTGACACGATTGATCTTTCTCTACTCAAGCCCAACTCACAACTGGAAGAGGACCTCTAATGAGGCATCCACAGCCCAATTAACGCGCTAAGTTGGACAAATGCGATGCCTAGTTTTATCCATTTGGCCCAATAAATCTCACACGAAAGCCCAATTTCGACAACGAGAGCCGGTCACAGAGGCTTTGGGGCTCCAAGCGACGGGGGCCCCCTTGAAAGGCAAAAATCCTCGAAACCCAACCCGTAGTTTAGTTTGTCGAAGGGAAAACCACACCTCTTTCAACATCTCAAGTTCTTCTTCCATTTACAAAATTCATCACAAAGAAGTTTTCCATCTTTAGAGACAAAAGAAGTGCATCTTCTGCTGCTGCTCACACGCAGCATGGTCGTGACTAACAGGCAGCGGAGGAGGAATGGTGGCGGGGGTGGAAAGTTGAGGCTGACGGCAGCCTGGTCGTGGCGGCGGCGGCGGCGGCGGCGGCGGCGGCACGGGGAGTCGAGGTGAGGCGCTCGCAGCGAGGGCACATGGTGAGGGCCGAGGCAGGCATGGGCTGGCGGGTGTGAGGGGAGAGGATGGTCGGCGGAGCCACACGCAAGGCCCGCAGTTCCTCCACCTCGCGCTGGAGACGGCGGTTCTCCTCCGTCAGCGAGCCGAAGCAACGCTTCAGGTACTCGCACTCCATCTCCGTCTGCTTCAGCTTTGTCCTGCATCGCAAACCAGAAATACATCATAGCGAGATTTGTAATTGATTTTACGTGTTTTTTTAAAGCATGCATTATACTTTTTATAAAGTTATATTATATGCTCGTAGTTATATGCCCATATGAAGTACATAAATGACGAGAAAAATGAAACCACCCCACTGAAACCGATGACATGAACTTTTTTTTTTTTCCTTCTTCTTTTACTAACACAAAGGTTGTTGAAGTTGATGAGTTCTACAACCCATCATCTTGCGTCTTTCCATTTCTGAGAGCTAACATGAAGTTTCACAAGGGGCTTGAGCTCTATAGGTAGATCTCTCTCCATTTAATTCAAATAAGGAAAAAAAAAAAAAAAAAAATCAAATTTCTAAAACATCTCAACTGTTGGCATCTTACAGTTTAAATTAACAAAAGGAATGAAATTGAGATAATCTGTCTTTTTTTTTTTTTTTTTCCTTTTTAAGCTAAAACCTTATTTTGTTGGTAGTTGAATTAAATAGCTTTATGGTTGAGAAATCTTAAGAGATCTTGGGGCGACAAATGGCCAGCTTTCACTTGGGCTGGCAAATGATTCAAGCCACTTGCACGCAGTTGATATTCAGCCCAATTCTTTCTTTAGTTAAAACTTAAGAATCAAATGTAAACAAACCAAGCTTGATCTTGGCTGTTGGACTTCAAATTCATTTCATCTCATATCTGATCAGATGTCCAACTGACCAAGCTTGGCTGAATGAGACTGAAATCAAAATAATGGCTTATTTTAGGAAAATGATGGCTTCATTACATTATTTAGTTCAAGCATGGGCTATGGTATAGTCATTAACAATTCAAAGATTTAACATTAATGGGTTTTATTTGTTTGAATTTAAGGGTGATATTTACTTGAATACTAGTAGATTCTAAGGCCACAAGTGGATCAAGTCGACTCATGTACCCATCCGGGCTCTATCCTCTACCCAATTCATATTTAACAGCTCACGGGTGGATTGGTTTAAAAATTAAACCAAATCCAAGTCCAAGCCTTATATTTTTCAACTTACCGAATCTAACCGAACCCGTACATCATGCAGATCCAATTTTGATCAATAGAAATTAAACCCGACCCAATTGAAACCCGACCTAACTTGACTTATAAACCTTAATTATATAAACCTTATTTTTTCTTCACTCCAATTTTCTTTACCAATTTACTTAATAAATTCTTATTTAACAATTAGATATTCTCTCATCTATTTTCATTTAATTATATCTAAAAATTAATATTTCATTATTTATTTTAATAAATTCTTATTTATAATATCTTCAAGAGTATCAATAAATATTTTAAAATTCATGATTTATACACTTAAAGATAATTATTTATTTAAATAAAATTAAAAGTTTTAAATAAAAAAAATTTTAAGCTTCAATTAGTTCTTTTTAATCTTTTTTTTAATTATAACTCCATTTAATTATCAATCATTAAATTTTAGCTATAAAATAATAGTTAGATATTTAGCTTAGATTCAATCACGACTTGATCCAATTTCATCCTAATTCTAAATATTTTAGATTAGACCTAGATCATAGTTGACCTCGAATCAATCCAAATAACTCGTTGGATCTAAAAAAAAAAAAAATTTATGATTCAATTCAATCAGCAAATAGATTAAGTCCAAATTTAAAAAGCTTGCTAATTCAAGTAAACTTGATTAGACTCCATCTAGATCAGCTCAACACAACCCTAGCATGATCAATCACAAAATACAAATAGCAAGCCTAGCTAGACATGGTTCATTGCATGAGACTAATATCAACTCCAGGCCACGTTAGAAACGAACATTGTATTTACAAAATCATGATCCAAACTCGAGGATAATTGTCATCTAAAACCATGTCTTGTTCTTGAATACCATTAATGAAGTTTGACCACTTCATGGGGAATCGGACAAATGGGCTCTACTTTAGAGGTCTCTCTAACCAAACCATCTCAACGGGAACACAAAACTAGCACTTTGCACCATCAAGCCTGCACGCATGACAAGCATCATTCAAGACATTAATCCCATCATGCCATCTTAAATCCATAACCATCAAAAGATCAAATCCCATCTTCATGGGCGTTAGAGGCATTTCAAGAGGGCTATCCCTAATTGTATAAGAGCCATCTTTAAATAGACCTGCTCCATTTGTGGCTTGCTAATCAACTCAATCATGTATGAGAGCATGGATATGGACTCAACACAGATATAGTTCTCATGGATAGGCTTATAACAATATGCTCGTTGATTAGATTAACCTACAAGCCACCTAAACAAGTTTACCCAAGCATTGCTCGTTGCATAGCTTGTTGCTCAGCTCAATAAATAAATAAATATAAATATATATATATATATATAAAAGATTATCCCTAGCAAGTAATTATTGTCATGTCAGAATCCCTAATAGAGTTCTTTTCAAAAATAAATGTCTATGTGGCGACAAGAATCTGGAAAAACATCTGCTCGAGAAAGCATTGTCACTTGAAAAGTCGGTGGGTGACAAAGAAACAAAGAAAATATGCATATAATAATGTTGTTTGCTCAGCCTCTCAGCAGCAGCAAGATCACTAACCGTACCATAGTGCATGTAGACAAGATGACTTTGATCGAAACGACCCTTGCCCACCAATAAAGCGTTACTACTTTAATACTAAAGTTGATGTGCATTCTAATATTGTCGCCACCTTCTGCCAAAGAGATCCACTATCACCCATTCCCTAATTGTTCTAAGTACGTATTTATTACTACAAGTCGAAAAAATTCCACCAGAGAGAGAGAGGGAGAGAGAGAGAGAGAGAGAGAGAGGGTTCTCACGCACCGGGCCCTGCGGTTCTGAAACCACACCTCCACCTGCCGCGGCCTCAGCTTCAGCTTCATTGCCAACGCCTCCTTTTGCTTCTGCCGTTTCGTTCCATTCATTCAATATTTCGTTTCCCAAATAATAAACCGTCCAATAAATACTAGCTCATAAGTATATACATTAATTACATGTTTATAAGCATCATGAATGATTAACCAATAAAAAGTAAATAAGGACGAGATGTTAGAGCACTGATTTAAAATAATAAAAAAAAAAGCCACAGAGATTTTTACATTGATTAAGCGGCTAAAAAAACAAAAAAAAAACCAAAAGAATACTAGTACTAGGAACATAAGGAGAGCTGATTATTTTATAATGTAAAATAGCAACACAAAAACTCACAGGGTTGAGGGTATGATTCTGCCTGAAGCTTTCCTCCAGCAAACGAGACTGCTCCTTTGAGAGCCGGAGCTTCTTTGGCCTGGGGGTTCCTCCCTCCTCCTCCTCCTCCTCCACGCTTCCCATGGGGAACTCCTCCTCGGCTCCACTAGCAGGTTGATTTATGTCCAACTCCCTCACATTGCCACCACCCCCTTCTTCAAATACGTGTTACAACGACATCAAAAAAAAAAGAAAAAAAACAGAAAAAAACCATGCCAAAAAATATTACATATCATCACGCAATGAGTTAAGCGAGGGGTCCAAGGATCTCTCATCTGGCTTAACGAACCTTACAAGATCTCTTATAAATCCAACAAAGAAAACAGGAGAAGTTTTCTTCTCGATCTTACCAGAGCCAGAAGAGGAGCTAAGTCCAGGGACGGCTATGGTCAGCTCCAGTCCAGAAGGGCTCCCCCCAAAGTCCCCCATAGGAAAGAACTCCGCCACCCAGCGGGAGAGATCGGAGAAGGGAACAAAAAGGTCAAAAACTAAAATAATAATAAGAAAAATAATAATAACAGGGAGGTGAAAGTGAGGAGGCGGGTGCTCGATGGGGTTATATATATATATATAAGGGGTGGTAAGAAAGTATTAAAATGAAAGATAGTAAATATAATTTAATGGCCGAGAGGAGGGGGGGGAGGGGAGGGAGGTGCAATAAAGGGGGGGGTGGTGTGGTCCCCTAGGAAGGGTTTTAGTCGAGTCGTCACGTCAGAGGTGGGATGGGAAGGTGCAGGGCATGGTGCAAGGCGGGGTAGAGGGCGACACGTGTCCGGGCGCATGGTTTGAGTGCAGGGGAATAGCCGGCAGGTCCCCCCGTTTGGCGAAGGCGAGTCGGCTTGTCGGGGCTCAGGTCGGCTGTCGTAATCATTGATGGATGAAACCTCAGCAGTAATTGACCCCCCACCAACCCTTTTGCCCTCAGCCTTTTGCTGCACACTCGCACACCCGGTCCTCCTACAATCCTTCTATTCACATCGCAGTCCTGTTGACCCTGGTCTTCCCAATACCTCCGTGCTTGCTTGGTGGTGGCATTTCTTTTCTTTTCTTTTCTTTTCTTTTTTCTTATTGTTATTTTCCAGCATCAGAATCATCAAAGTCCCAACCGAAGGTCTTGCTTTATCTCTAGGTCGCATGGATCGAATAAGTTTTTATCAATTCAATCATGCATGCTAATTAGTGTCAAATCTGTGGAGATTGGCATCCAACAACATCGTTTCCTCCATCAATCATTTTGATATATGCAGTGCATATCGTGATAGGCATTGAAGTTCTCCTAACATATAATTCAAAAGTCTTGCACCCGCTCCTCTAATGCGAAATTAGCGTGCTAGATTCATGTGCAATTGGATTTGCTCGGATTTTCTTGATGAAAGATATTTAGCCCAGACAAAAAAAGAAATTTACCAACATTTGGGGTTGGAAAGAAGGATTTGGACTTTATCTGTGTTTGTATGTTTCTAATCAAGTAGTTTCTTTCTACGTTCGTCGGCATATATTCGAAAGAATGATCAGCTATCTACAACATTAATGATTGAAATTGTAAATAAAATGTTGGTTGATGAGAGCTATGAAAGATTATTGAATTAAATCTACATGCATGGATTTACTTGAATTTTCTAGATAAAAATCATTTAGCTCGAACCATTAAAACAATTTGAATTGTAAATTGATGCATTCATGCATTATGTTGTATCACACTTTAGCTCCATAAAATGCACCTTCGAACATATCAAACTTACAAAAATATATTAATTTTTTAATAACTGCATTTAATCACAATTGAAGTTCTTTGATTTAGGCTCTCATACTCAAAACTTTATCTATTTCATAAAGTTATTATAGCAAAATTGTTTATGAAAATGATATGAATTATACATTTGCAATTCATTCCTCTTTGTTGCTATCACATTACTTAGATCTTGAAATATCTCCTAACCTCTTTGTGCTTTTTTGCAACAATAAGCACAATTTGCTTCTTTCTTTCTCATATATTTGAATCAAAATGAAAAATTATCATTGCTAGTATCATTGATTTGTTGTAACTAATGTATGCCCTTGTAATATAATCTTTTAAGTATGCATAAAACAACATCAATCTTCAATAATTGCATTTTGGTTGAAATTATTTGCTTCCATGTTCTTATATTGGATACTCCATGTACTTCACAAAGTTATTATAACAAAATTATATATAAAATGTTGTAAACCATTTCATATTTACTTTTTCTCTCCAAGGGTCTTGCAGATTACAAAGATGAAAAAAATAAAAAAAGTAAGGTGGCTCTGAAATCTATATAGATCCAAGGGCATCGGGAATATATGCGAATCCAATGATAGGTAAGGTGATTGATTCTTGAATTTAGTTATATTCGAATATAATCAAGTTTAGATATGATCATCTTTTTCATTCTTAAATTCATATAAGAATCTCAAACATAAAAAAAGTTTAAAAAAAGAATAGTTATGAAATATGTATAGATTTAAGGATGAAAAAGATGATTAGATCCTCAAATATAGTCATATATATATATATATGAATAAGTACAAAATAAAAAAATGTAATTATAAGTATCACTATTTTGTTGCAAATAATAGATGCCTCAATTGTATGATTTTTCTAATTCAAGAGTCTAACGTGCTCGGCTTTTATATAAAATCTCAATAAGTTCTCATAAGTTTTTCTATGCAAGCTTTCTGTTTATTTTTAAAATTTATTTCATATAGTCCTGCAGTGCAATCATTATTATCATTTGTACATTCTTTGTATCCAAATTGGTCTAATTGCTATGCTATATAAAATATATAAAAATATTTATTTAAAAAATTATAAATGTGTTTAGCTTGACTTATTTAAGATGCATATTTTATTCATTTTAAAAGCCAAATAATTATGAGAAACTCATTATTTTCAAACAAAAATATCCATAATTTTAGAAGTTTTGTAAGCCGCTATTAAATAGGTAAAGACTTTATCAACTGTCGCTATAATAAAAATAATTCAACTCCTCAATCGTTATTTTTTTATTCTTATTTTCTTTTTTTTTTAATACATAAACGGCCAAATGGATATCTATATCTTGTTACCAAGATGAGAGCGTTTTTATATTCTGTATTAATTGCCTCATTTCTTAGGGACTCATTGAAGATGTCACCCCTCTATCACCATGAATGGAGTTATCTAATCTCGAAACGGCCCCCTATGCTACCGTGATGACGATATGATTCGAGAAAAATACACGAACAAAGTTCCGGATAAACCTGCCACCTACCAACATAAAATTATTAATCTTCTCTGGGAAACTGAGAGACCTCACATCGATCGCATCTACGCTGTTTTGCTGGTAACCAAGCAACGTAATAACGTATTGAAACAGAGGAAAGCATTGACTCGATCAGTAATTTAAAGATGATCACGTATGAGAATGTGGCCATTGGGCCACTCACGGTGAAGCCATTCATCCTCGTGAAACGGTGGAGGGGCATTTCGGGAAGAAGATGATGGCAGCACCTCGCCAGTTCTCGTCACGGGTGAAGTGGGACGAGCTTTACCGTTTTGAATGGCCGGGGGACCAATTGGCGTTTCGTCGTTTCAGGTACCCATCAAATCATACCAATTGTCATTTATTTCTTGTTCCTTCCATAGGGTTGCAGGTATCCTCAACTCCTCCTCTCTCTCTCTCTCTCTCTCTCTCTCCCCTCCTTTACGATCTTGAACTTTAATAAAATAAAATCATATTCCTTGCTGTAAGCCTGTGATGTTGTTTTTGGCTTGATTGAATTTGGATCGGAGTTGGAGAGAAAAATATGATTTATATTGGTGATGAATTGGACATGGGTTATTATGTTGTCTGATTCAAATCTAAAACAATCTAAAGAAAAAACGTACGGTTTTTTTTTTACGGTTCCTCTTAAATTTTTAAATAAAATTATTTATGCCAGTCGAAATCTCATGTGGCCCATCATCAATCCAATCCATGCTGTCAATCAAAATCCCATCTGAAATGAAATATAGATGATATTTATACATTTTAACTGTTTATTTTCTTCTCTTAGGTTGCTAAATCTTTTTATCCCAACCTTTTTGGAGGTGGCAATAGCTTAGATTAAGTTAACAATCTACCATTTTTCTTAAAAAAGTTAGTAATATACTATTTGTAAGCTCATCATGATATTACTCGATCTAACCATGCCTTGCTTGGAAACGAGAGAGCACCTGGGAGAAGGAAGTTATTTTAATAATACGTAACAAATATTGTATTTTTATACGTTACATCGTCGATCCACATGGTTTAATCGAATCTAAGATTACCAGGACCATGTTTGGCATCACAATTAAAACTTCATGACTAATAAAATATATAAAAAAAAGACCTGAAATATAGTTTATATTTCAATCAAAAACGTAATCATGATGTCCTCATATATGCTTGGTATCATATAATTATTACGTGAGGTTAAAAGCATTTTATCCAAACAAAAGTCAAGATTTATTAAACTTTATGTTGAAGGTAACCATTGACCGTAAAGAGGAACTTAACAGTTTTTTTTTATTTTATTTTATTTTTTTTTTAATGTTTGGGTGCCATCCTATACGGAAAGAGAAGTGAATCATCAATTATGAGTGATGCTCTAAAGAGGAGTTTAATTGGCATTCAATCTCATATTAATTCTAACAACGCTTTTGATAACAAATATATAATAAAAAACACGCGAATAAATCAACAGTAAAATGATCTAGCACAGTGCGATCTGAATGACCACCTGACAAGATCCAGAGCAGAAAAATCCCCACCCCGTCATCTTGAATTGAGAAAGCTCCAACTTGTACCCGTCTCCCTTAAAATCCAACCTTCACCTGGACCCAAAAAAAGGGAAAGAAAACAAAAACAAACACCTTGGTGCCAACCCAGCCCAAGGTGCGGTTTTGCTCACCAAATTAGTGCACTGCAGCACCAGCCAAAGCTTGCTTCTTTTTTTTTTTTTTTTGGGCCGCTGAGGAAAAGGTGGGATCCATGATGGCTCCTGGGGGAGACATGCCAACTCTACAGTCAACCACGTGGAAGGCGGTGCACCGTCGGTGGCGGACACGTGGACCCACCAGGACCTCACTTCTATATCCTGCCTCGTAGGGCCCACAGCATTATGAAGACACTGGGACCGCGTGGCAAACCAAAGACTTCTGAAGAGCAGCAATCCCGGTGGCGCTTCCACCGTCCAACCACGAGAAGGCCCCACCCAATTAAACCCATATACATGTGTCCTCTGCATATATACATACATACACACACTCAAAGTTTGATAATATTTTTTTTTTTTTTAAAATTTTAAATTATGCAGATTCAATGATAAAAAAGATGTGGATCCAATTATAAAGAATATGACCGTAACTAAAGTTAATCACATTTGAATGTAGCCAAGTTTAGAACCTAATCATTTTCTCTATCATTAAGCCAACATGAATCTATAGTCATCCTATATTTTCTTTTTTTTTTTTTTATTTTTGAACCTGTA
The DNA here is from genome assembly GCA_017589505.3 of Metroxylon sagu. Taxonomy (NCBI): domain Eukaryota; kingdom Viridiplantae; phylum Streptophyta; class Magnoliopsida; order Arecales; family Arecaceae; genus Metroxylon; species Metroxylon sagu. Next base: position 27,441 of record JACVBY030000174.1, read on the forward strand.
AACTGTGTGAATTCAAAAATAAAAGAAGTGATAGATATAGATTTGATTACATTCGGATGTAATCAAATCTACATACATATATATATATATACATATACATACATACATATGCATGTATATGTATATATATATATGTGCATGTACATATGTATATGTATGCATATGCATATGTATGTATATATGTATATGTATGTATATGCATATGTATATGTATAGCTAGTTGGCTATATATAGAGAGAGATTGTAACATATATTTTTCTTACTTAATTATAGAAAGAGATTGTGTTATATATTAATCTTACTTAATTATTATCACATAAAATTGTATTATGTGTCTTTTTTTTACTTGTTTAGGTTAGTAGTATAGCTTGAGACTATAACCAAGTTGTCATTTATATATTGGTGCCAGCGAATTCCTCATGGTGTTATCTTTCTTTCTTTCCGCATTTGATTCTTAGATCCCGACGTCAAACACTTGTCAATTACTAGCTAAAGATAAACCATAGAACGCACCGGCATGTGACTAATTTTGCAATAATCCAGACTTTTGTACATAAAAGATGAAGGCAATAACCCACAAGCTTAATCTGAAATTGACCCAAAAGGTCTGGGCAGAATGGAATGGAACCAGATACTAAAATATCGGACCAAGGAATGTAATGAATGCTGGTGGGTGTTCATCTGATCCACCCACCATAGGACGGCAATAATTGGCCACTCGCTAACCATCACCATTATCTCTCCACCTAACCTCGAGCAAAGAATTTATATTGGGCCCAAGTTAGTGCAATAGATACGAGAGGATGGTTACATGCGAATTTATATTGGGCCCAAGTTAGTGCACTAGATATCAGAGGACAATTATACGTTCCAAGCCTACCTGCTAGCCTAATAAACTTTGTTAGCGGATCGAAACTATATGATCTAAAAACTCGAATGAAAATTAATGGATAATAAGTAGACTTGAGTTATAAGCACATAACATATTTTTTTCTCATCTAATGTGGGATTAAATTAGGGTATCATAATCTCTCCACCTTATAATGCGACGTTCTCGTCGCACGCCACAATCAATGAGTAGCTCTTTTCTTATGCCCATCAATTTTCATACACTTGGATCGGCTCCACCTATTAGCCCAATAAACTCTGTTAGCGAGCTGAAGCCCAAAAACTAATGGGTAGCAAATGAACTTGAGTTATAAGCACATAACACATTTCTTTCCCTGTGAAATTAAATTGGAGTATCATAATGTGTTTATAAATTGATATTGGATTTAGGCTTAAGTTTATAACACAATTTAAATTTGGGTAGGGTTATAATTAGATCTGAGCCATTGTCATCTTTACTCAAATACCGTTAACAAAAAAAGGATTATGGCATTTAAGTTTCTATCCATATAGGAGAGCCTTTCGAGGACGTCATAATTAAATGCTGATTTTGTTTTGTTTTCTAGAGATCTCAAAGTAGTTAAGGTAGAGGATGAGTTTTCGAAGGTTTATTTAGAGAAGTGATTTGAAACTTTTAGCATCTCCAATGCAACAACATACATGATGAGAAAGATGTCAATTTATCGATTAATTGGACAACTAGGATAACTATGATGCGATGATCAGTAGTTGATTTCTCTGAAGTTATCCTCCACTTGTTCCTCTCTTGTGTGTGGTATTTAGGTTGATTGCATGCTGGTTTCTTTTGGGATTCTTCAGTTGGTTTCCTAATTTAAACTTGTGCAGAGCGTTAACTTTTATTGCTTGCTAAAACCACCCAGTTGTATCCAACTGAATACGAGAAACGCCACAAATGTGGAACTGGAGGTACATGAGGTTAAATTTGATGACAAAACTTGGATTTGAGATTGGAGGAACGCTAGATCGTAGTTTATGAGAATAACAATCTGAAGCAGTACCATTGAAGATAAAGGTTGTTTCTTTTTTGCCATCCAAACTGCTTTCTTACTGGAATTTCATTATGTGATGCATGCATGTAGTGGTTTCATGTGTGCTTGGTGTGAAGAGAATATGCCATTTTTTAAAGACTATGGTCTTAAAGACTATGGTCACATTTTCTAAGGACCAGTCTCGGAGAAATAGTACATTGCTTTGGAATAATAAATGAGTATTGAAAGAGAATAGAAGGTTGTGGCATACAGAGTGGTAACGTTTCCTTTGGGGGTTATGTTAAAGGTCACTTAATACGTTAAAGAACGTAGCGTTAGAGGAAATCTTAGAAAGGGCTGCTTCCCATTTCTAACCCATTTCAAATACATCACTTCTAGAAGGAGGATGAGATGGTAAGTTGCCAAGGAGATGCGAAGTAATCTAAATAATATATTTTTATTAATATTTTTATACGAGATTCTGAATTATCACTTATGATATTAGAATAAATCTGGCATACGATCTATTTAGATTAAAGCACAATTTAGTATGAGCCATTTTAAAGCTGTTCATGGCCTGAACTTGGTGCATGTGATTGAATTTTATAGGCTTTGTAAGGACCCATATGAGCATATGTATAGGTCTACCATATTGGCCAGATAGTATGATGAATACATCGAAGAGTTTAGAAAGTACCTGAATAAATTAAAAGGGAAGTAACAAAAATAGTGATTTTGAGCAGATTTTGGGAATGAGGCTATAAAAAAAAGCGAAGCTTATCACTTCACTCTCTAAGTTCAAATAAGATCATTTTTCGAACATGCCAAGCAGAGAATTTATGAAGTTGGTGTAACAAAAGTTTTACAAAACAAGCCAAATTGAACTTGGTAGGTTAAACCATCAATCAAGTTGCTTGAGTAATTCGACTTAACGCATATGGTTTTAGGACAAGATGTTGGTGAAAATAAAACTCCACTATTGTGTACAACTTGACCACCACTCAGCATGAGAAGTGAAGGTTAGCTACGGTCATGAAAAGGCTTTAGACCGAATTGTTGGCTTGTAGAGCGTTAATGAGTTGGCTACCACAGGGAACCGTAGGGTGGATGCTGGAAATTGGAAGCCCTCGGCGGGTTCATGGTTATTCTAATTGAAAATGTAAAGCTGGATATAAATTAAAATTAGGCTAGATGAAAGAGCTTAATAAAGTCCCTGTATTCAATATCCAGGGCCATATTTAGCCTTTAAAAATATTTTCATTTTCATTTTCTAAAAATAATTTTCCCTACTTTTTAATATCTAAAAAATAAATTTGATAATTGAGAGTAAAAATTATTTTTTATTTTTATTATAAACCACATGTTTTAAAAAGGAAAAAAAAAATTAAAGAGAATTCCATTGTTAGGTCTTTGTTTTCTATTTTTTTATAATCTTTTGATGAAAAATAGCGACCACACCTTTAAAATATTTTTAGCTCTATGCTATTTTGAAGTTACATTTTTTAAAAAATATATTTTATTTTAAATCACCAAATATATTTTCCAAGTATTTTTATGAAAATTAAAATAAAAATGAGATCAATTTCGAAAATCAAGTACATCTTAATTATTTTCTCCCAAATTGGACCTATTGTTTCTTTTTTAAAATCAGATGCCTCGTGTAACATTAACCAATATTCTCAAAGCATGCAGGTCAAATAACAGAGATGCCAGTGATGGAACATTTCCAGTGCCCTACGATAAATTATGGATGCCATATTGGACCATCGGCTTAACCATGGGCCTGCTGCCAGCCGGACAGCTACCCTAACTCAACCAAGGGTCTACCTCCTGACAGGTTCAGCTACTGGTTCTCAATAAGCTCGAGAAGGTCATGTTTCCAGCCCAACAACTGCTGATGAGAGGCTGAGTCCTCCGAGGTCTAGCTTTGCCAAGAAGCAGCGCCATAGCCAATAGCAGAAGCTGAATTTTGACGGCTACCCGGCAGTACTAATGATGGTAGTGATGCAGGTCCTATCGTATATCAGTGCATTAATACAGTCTCTCTCTCTCTCTCTCTCTTTTTTCTTTTCTTTTCTTTTTTCTGACTGAAAAATAACTATCCAAGAACATGAGAAACCAAATACAATGTAATCCTATTCTGAATTGGATTTTATACCATAGCCTGTAACAGGTAACAGATCATTTAATGATGCATTAGGCAACAAAACTATTATCAAGAGCATATTCTTGTGCTACTGACTGATATTCTGCTTAACTAAGCTCACTCATTGGTTGATTAGATAGCCCTATGACTGAACAAATACACTGAGAATAAAATTGACCAAAAGTTTCCCTTCTTGAGATGACCATGATAGCAGAAAAAATCACTGTCATCAAAGAAAAAAAAAGCAGAAAAATGTACATTTTTTTGGAACCTTTAGCTGAATATTTTTCTTTGAACATGTGAATACAAGCATATGCAGAAATCAAGATGGCTTCAATGCTGTAACTGAGAGGCACTTAGTAATTGTTTCTGGAGGTTCATGTCACTTGCTCCTTGCTTCTTTTTATATCATAAAACAGACAATCTGCCTAGAAAATAAAAACTGAGAACACTTTGTTCTGGTAGTTTTCAGTGATTCAATATAAGGCTCGCTCAACGCTGCATACTCCCAAAGCAGACACGGACCAAATGTGGTTGCAATCAAAAGCCAATTTACTCACACTTTGAGGCAATTAACTTTTAAACAGTGATCAGGAGTGGCACTGCTTCAGTTTCAATATGCCATACGGAGGAGCCAGAGAGCTAAATGGCTCAATATCTATTTTTCTATCATGAGCTGATGTGCAAGAACTAGATAAATATCTATTGAAACACACTCAGTTGCTCACAAGCACAAAGAGAAATGGATCAAGATCTGCAACGCTAGTATCAAAATTCATTCTGGTACATCATGGATTCGATATGATATGGATTGATATGGTACTGCATGCACTGCATACCATCATAGGGTTTTTTTTTTTTTTTTTTACTTTTAGCCACTCGATATTAGGCAGCATGGGTCGGTATCGAACGGTACGGATCGATTCGAACTAGTTTGGCTCATACCGAATTGAAACTTAATATCATACTGGCACCTTACTAGTATAGTATGGTACAATTTGTAGATCTTAATATGGACCCATATAACATAATTCACATGATATAAGAATATCGATACTATTGCTGCGTCCTTTTGCCTGCATCATATATGCCATATTACATTGATCAGTATGGCATGATACCCTAATCCATGCTTTCAAGACAGGGTGCCCAAAGTAAAGAGCCTGTTAAAAATTGACCACAATACTGAGAAGGAACAATCTTTTCTTTCTATCTTTTGGACAGTGATGCATCTAATTGTTTGGCCCGCAAATATGGTGATAAGAATCGGTTCTTCATGTCAAAAAATTCCTCTGAAACCAAATTATGAATCTTCAACCGATCATTTTGCTAGCAACCCTCTTTGGTAGACAAAGGCTTATAATGTTCAAAGCATGCTTGCGTAGCACCACCTATAACGATTGAGGGAGGTTTAACAAACCCATGAGATAGGAGAGCAAACTTGAATTCACAGTGTAAGTTTAACTGGATTCCCCTCTTTATACCTTGATTCAAATCTTGCATGCTGCCCTATTATGTTGGCAGATGAGCCTTAGTAAGAAGGTATGTTTAAGCCAAAGAGAAGAATAGTAGGGGTTTGGTTATCTTAGATCTTGAACCAGAACTCAGTAATTTTATCAATTAAAGTTTGCTCCATGAGGAAGAACCAAGTCCCACTCCAATGTGTAAGATGTGATCGATCTGGCAGCATTTGAAGCCACCCTTGAGGAAAATATCTTAAAAGAGTCTTACTCAATCTCAAATATGAGAACCCTGTTTACTCGGGAACTAATCAGCAAACTATTTCACCAAGCCAACCAATTTAGAATTTATGGGAAACATCAGCTAAGTGAACCCTCAAGAGGACTCACTGAATGTGGCTGCCTTGTTAATAAGCATAACCAGCTCGCAGACAATGACCTCAAAGAAGTTAAAGCCAGAGGCCACAATGATGCACCTCAAAATTTTCTTATCCTTCCAATGAATACAACAGAGGTCTCATCACATGGTAGTGATTTTTTTCATCATGAAATGCAGAATTTGGTGCCGTGTTTAGATTATCCTAAAAAGATCTGAGATGAGCTGATATTACAGTTAATGATCATCCATGGAAAAATTCCAGTTATGATCTCAATGTCATAATAATTCATCTATAGATGACATGCATTACCCTATGAAATATTTAATGCTGGCTCGAGGAAAGAGCTAAGATCCTTGTTTAAAATCTTCTTAATGTTGGACAAATAGAATAATTATAGGTACACGATAAGGTGATAATTGAAACAATTGAAACAATCACTTCGTCAAACTTTTAGTTTCCATCATGTCTTCCACATATTGGTCCTTATCACAAATTTGATGAGGTCTTCTTGCTTGAGACATTGAACTTTGAAACGTAATGGGTGAGGTTTCCACCAAGTTTATGGAACTTTAAAAAAAGCTGGAAGATTTATGTTTCATGGAAGGACCGGATGAGATTTAGGAATGTATAAAATTTTATTTAAAGACATTTTATATGAAGAAATTTCAGATATTGGTTGATGAATATGAAGAAGGTGAAGAATACTGTAAAGAAACATATGTCCTTGAAATTTGCAGCAGAAGAATGCACTACTGAAATGACCATGATAATGAATACTATACTCTGTTCAAATCAAATGTTTGCAACATACAATGAGTCAGCATATAAAATAACACCTAAGAATCCTTGCGGTATCTTAACCATCCATTCAAGTTGGTTGCTAGTTGTACATCTCTAAAGACAGGATGAAATGCTCTACTATATGACTGTCAATATGCTACCTTCAAGGAAATTAGAACTTTAAGGATAATGACTGTATGATGATCGCCCATCAAAACTATTATAAGTTCAGGTTTCTTTGCATCTCAAACTATTAACTGAAACACTCCTAGAGCATGGTAGTAGATTCATCCTCCTAGGTTAAGCTTGAACTATGCAACATTTTGGTGTCACAAGCAAAGGTTACTGCTAAATTCCAGATCTGCAAGCATATGAAATTCTGAACAACATGATCTCATCATTCAGTACTAAAATTCTACATTCTCTACCAGGCTTGCAAAAATAACATGGAATGGAATTATTAGTGCCTATCAATATTGTTAAATGTAAGAGTTGGAAGAAATGTAAAGTCCAATTGTGATGCCTGCCACATAAAGGAATATAATCAGCTAGTCACATGAAATTTAAGACCCTCGAAAAGATGCAAGCAAGTCAGACTGCATAAGTGAAATTGCTAAGCAACAAAGTATTTCATCATATAGTAGATCATTTCAACAACTAGAACTTTAATAATAATGAGATCAATTTTATCAAAAATCCAAAACAGTAAAATATTAACAGACCTGATGTCGGATGGTTGAACTATTCAAATTTGCAAACAAATCATATACCTTCTGAAAAGATATCATAGGACCAGCACAGTCTTTATAAGCTCCCACATATTGAGTCAATGAATTGCATGCGATGTAGTTCCATACTAAAACATGCTTGAAAAAGAAAATATATTCCTCTCTAGTCAACAATGCCAAACATCATTACTTGTCCAAATGGTGGTGTAACTACTCTGATCCTCACCTAGCTTGCAAACCATGCATTGGAATTTTATCCATACATAGCAAGAAGATCCACTTGTGAGTTTTAATTTTTAAAATCTGAAGCTAATTATGGGGCCATAATGGTAAAATTTGTCTCAGCATATTCAAACACAGTGAGATGTCCCCATATGTCACAAGAAAGAAGGATCCATACAAACCAAGCCAATACTCGTGAAACTTAATCAGGTAAAATTTGAGACACTGAAGATATTTATACATTTAGCATATCCTAGTGGCTAGTTTCACTGTTAATTCTAAGTTTACAGAACATTTGCATTTCTACTTATCTGAGACACAGATAAGGCAGTTACAATAAAAGTACTTAATGTGACATGACTGGAATGGATGCTTTATCCAAATACTGAGTGAAGTCTAATAACTGTTTCAACTTTCAGGTCATATATACTTCAATGATCAGGTTGGGTACATTAACCAGGTGTGAATTGGAAAATCAGAACTAATGTTTCTGATCAAACAAAAAGTGTCAGTGTCACAATTCTTTTGAAATTGACAGATATTCATCTCTAAATTATAAAGTATAACGCCCATGGCTACAGATATTAAATAATTCCAGCCCACAGTTTTAGGTTGAGAATTAGGTTGGCAGTATGAGCTATTTGGATCTGCCAAGCATAAGCACAGCAGACTAACAGCCCCACCTTAACTCTATATCTTTTTCTTCATGGTTGAAAGCCCCTAGATCATAAATTTGTCACCCACATTCACAGTATGTAAACTATGAGATGAACAATTGATTCAGCAATTGCCATCACTAAACTGTGAATAAAAATTTTGTAACCTTCAACACGTATGGCTTTGTAATTAATTGTGGCCAGCTTCGTCAGGTTCTGATACCCTGTAATCCAAGTTTCCTCATCTTTCCTAAATGATTGAGCGACATAACTAGAAGATTGCAGTAAATTTGTTGATTAAATCTGATTAGTATTATAGCATCAAGCATGGCCTCTTCATCACCTAATGGTAGAATGAGAAGATGGAGAGCCTTTAATCTTTTTTTTCTATGAGATCCAGAGCAAGTTACAACGGGGTTAAGATTATAAATGGCCAGAGTTCCCATGTTTGCGGGTCGGAAAGGATTACAGATAAACAGACTCAATACGAACAAGCTTACCTATAATAATGGGAAGGCAAAGGTACAGCGCTGGTACTTCCTCAATGATGACCGAGCCTTCCTAGCTTTCAAAGGGTAATTAAACCAGCAACAGCGCACTCCCCTTCCTGTAGATTTTAGGAAGTTACGAACTAGTTAAATGGAATCAAATATACAAGGAAAAGGGCATCAATCACACTATGTAACAGAAGTATCATCAATCAGAGAGAGAGAGAGAGATAATCTAAGAGGTGAATGTGGTGGTCGGAATTGTCACGCACCGGAGCTCCGACGAGGCGAGTCGGGCGAAGGTGAAGTCCGAATCTTGGAGGGGTTATTAGGTACGCAAGGGCGCACGCTTGGCCGGGCCAGACCATGAGACGTCGAAGCAGCATCGGAAACGGGCTGGGCCAATTTAATGGGTTGGGCAGATCCTTTTGTGGTTATGATATTGGACTCTTGTCGGTTTAGAAACGCCGCAAGACACACCACCTCGGCGAGTCCCTCGCCCGCTCCCTGGACAATCTTGCCTCTCCCCTCTCTCTCCCGGGTTCTTGCCCTCCGACCCGCGGCCGCCCGTCTCTGCCGATCGCCTGGGCTCCGATCTCCACCGCCGGTCACTCCGGCGGACCGCCCCCCTCCGTGGACGACGCCATCGCCGCCCCTCGGATCTCCGCTGGTCCGCTCTCCTCTCTGGTGATTCTCCAATTCCTCTCCCTCCAGTTTCCTTTTCCTTGTTCTCTCATCTTTCTTTTGTTCTCTCCACCCCTTCTTTTTCTCGTCACTTCTTGAAGCCCTAACCCAAACCCTAACCCAAAACCCTTGCACGGAGATTTCCATCCTGTTTGACCCATAGCAGGACGATCTACCACATCTCCTTCGAGCCTTAATCGTAATCCAAGATGCAGATCTTCGACCTCTCTATCAAGTCCGAGTCCTAACCTCTGCTGCTGATCGGTCATCGCTGCTTTATGACCTGTCTTACTGAATTCTCCTTCAAGCCCTAACCTACTCCCACTGTGGATCTACGTATTTGGATCCGCCACCTTTTCTTTGGTTTTAATTGTTAAGTTTTATTTTGGTCTAAATGCTAGCATACTCTGATGTTTACTTCACTTGTTTCTTGCTATCGGTTCTTATGCCTGGATCTAAGGTTTTTTTTATTGTACTTATGTGATAGTCGTGTGCATTATTTATGTTGTGATCTGATTGTCAACCAATGTGAAATTCTGGTCTTTTTATTGTTGTGGTAACTCGTGCTTAGATCTTACTATACTGATTCAATATCTCCATAATTTCACTTTTTTATGGGTTTATATTTTTTCACATTATCTTCTTGATTTATGTATCTTTATCCTTTGCATATGATGTCAAGGCCAAAACATATTCCTTTGCATATCAAATAGGGAAAGTGAACCGGCTTTGTGGTGTTTAAGGCAGTGCTGATGCTAGTGGAATTGGGCTTTTAGAATAAGGTGAGTTTTTTCTTCAATCTCTTTTATGTTTTTTGTATTATGAAATGATTGTTAAGCAAGTTCTATTTTAAGTTTATGGTGTTTGCACTTAAAAGTAATGTGTGCTATGTAAAGCTTGCCCTCTGGTATTTGAAACAAGGATGGTTGCTTTTTAAATTTTAATTTTTCAAGTTTTCTATTTATCTGTAACAATGCTTGGAATATATGGCATGTTGGTCTAAAAATGAGAATATGATGGATTGTCCATAGCCCAAGAAATAGTGATTTTTCTGGAGATTGGTGTTTCGACATGAGAACATTTTGTGCTATGTCAATTAATACATGAAGTTTTGGTTGATGTGGATGTATTCTTTGGTTTCTTTTGCTCTTAAAATGATATCCAGGGAGAATCAGAAGTGTCTTTGATAAAAAGTAGGGTGCAATGGACTATCCATGTTGGGATTGCATTATATATGGTGAAGATGTTAGGCATGCAAGAGTTCCATGAAGAAACTAGTTTGATTCTCACATAGCAGCAGGATATCAACAATAAATCTTTTCCTGACTAGTTTAGGTTGACTTTGTGATCCTTGATTTCTAAGGATTCCTACCGATGCTTCCTTTGATGCTATTTAAGTTTTTCCATTTATTTAAAACATGAGATGCCCAAATATCTTTGATGCTATTTAAGTTTTTCCATTTATTTAAAACATGAGATGCCCAAATATTTGTGAACATTGAATTTCAGTCCAAAGGTTAAAGTTTGCTTGTGCTGTTTTGCATGGACCAACACATATTGTGTCAACATACTATTATGGGCATGCAGTATGGATGCTTGGCAATTCATATCTGTTAATGCTTGCCATTCTGTCTTGGCTTGTATCAGGTACTAGCACTACATGGCTCAACATAGCATGTATCATGCTAGAGCTGGGACAACGTATGACAATGTTATCCTTTTTTGATCCATCAGTAGTTTGATATTTTTTTTTCACAATTTTCTGTGAACCGAGCACCAACACTCCTTTTGCATCTAGGTTTTGAATTGGCTAAGGCAGTATTATTCTTGGATGGAAAGATGCAAGACACAAATAAGGGAAAACATTATAGTTTTTATGTTTAAAAATTCAGCTATAATCTAATATAATATAGTAAAACTGAGAAGGTTTCCTCTATAGTTGCAACGTGTTTGTCTAAATTAAATAGCATTTAATGTAGCAAGTTTTTCTCACCGAAATCATATTCCTTTCAAAAGCTTTTCTGCAACTTTAATTAGTGTAGTGGTATTAAGGTATGCTTTCATGGCGTTGACCATTGTTCGACTCCCTAAATGTGCACATTCGGTTTTTTTTTCTTTTCCATTTTTTTGCTTTCATTTTATACCCAATTTTTAGCGCTTTTTTTTTTCTTTTTTCCCTTTTTTTTGCTTTCTTTTTATAATGAAGGTTTGACTCTTTTTTTTTTCTTTTTTTGCTTCTATTTTTTTTCTTTTTTCACTTCCATTTTACAACTTTTCTTTTTTTTTGTTTTTTTTTGTTTTTTTCCTTTTTTCATTTTATACCCAATGTTTGGCTTTTTTTTTTTATTTTTTCGCTTTCATTTTATAATGAACATTTGGCTCTTTTTTCTTCTTCTTTTTTCACTTCCATTTTATAACTTTTTTTTTTTTGCTTTTATTCTATAACAAACATTTGGCTTTTTTTTTTGTCGCTTCTTATCATTTTCTCGCTTTCATTTCATAATGAACATTTAGTTCTTTTTTTTTCATTTTTTTGCTTTCATTTTATAGCTTTTCATTTTTTTGGCTTTTATTTTATAATGAGTCATAATTTTTCTTTTTAATTTCAACTCACATTTGGCTTTTTTTTTTTCCTTTTTTTGCTTTCATTTTTATAACTTTTTATTTTTTTTGCTTTCATTTTTTTTATTTGAACTCGCATTTGGATTTTTTCTTTTTCTTTTTCTTTTTTGCTTTTGTTTTATAATGAATGTTTGGCTTTTTTTTTTCCTTTTTTCTCTTTTTTTTTGTTTGCATTTTATGATGAGTTATAATTTATCTTTTTTATCTTAACTCACGTTTGGCTCTTTTCTTTTTCTTTTTCTCCTTTTTTTTCTTTCATTTTATAGAAAGCATATCCTTGAAAAAATAGAACCAACCCAACTCGATTTGAGAATTTATATTTATATATTTATAAATATATATTATGTATTTATATACTATTAAATATTGAATTATATTTAGTTATTTGAAAATAAAAAATAGTATAGAAAATTATAATAAATAAATTATAGACAATGAAATAGTTAAGGAGAACACTATAGTGAGAAGCTTTTTTAGGATTATGGTAGTAATTTTCGTAATAATCACACATCTATTACAAAGCATTTTATTTCATTTCGATTATATTTTTATTTTTTTAAAAGACTTGAAAATATTTCATCTATTTCTTAATCTATAATTTCAAATTAATTATTTTTTTGAAATCTAAAAATAATTTAATATTCTATAAAATTTTACAATTTAAATTTAGTAGTATAAAATTAAAAAATATAAATTTATATATTTTTATTTTACTAATCATACCAATGCCTATGAATATTATTTAACCGTGAAATCAAAATATTATAGTAGCAATTTTATTATCATATCTCTATTATAAATAATTTTATTTCATTTCAATTATCTTTTTATTCTTTTTTAAAAACTCAAAAATATTTCATCTATTTTTTAATCTATGGTTTCAAATCAGTTAATTTTTTCTGAATTTTAAAAATAATTTAATCTAATACATATATTCTGTTTATCTTATCTATAAATTTAAATTGAAAAATTTAAATTATGCAATTTAAATTTAATAATATAAAATGGAAAATATATAAAGTATTTTTTTTTAATCAATTATATCAATTTCTGTGCATCGCACGAACATAGACCTAGTTATATTATATTTCGAGGCAGACCCTCTAGAGACACCACATAGTGATGAAATGATTAAAATTGAAATTAAGCATAAAATAATATTAGTAACAAGTCTGGATATGAAAAAAAAAGCCAAGTATTTAAGATACTAAAGGATACCCACAATTTTAAGTAGTAGAAGAAATCTTGGTTTGACCAGCCTATAGGAGTTTAAGTTTTGGATCCAGTTTTGGTTAAAATATAATGATTCAAGGCATTAGAGAAAAATTTAAACTAAAGTAATAATAGAATAATTCAAAAAAGGTAGCTTAGACATTGTTCAGTTTATATATTGAATTTTGGGACTTTTGGTTGAATCATTTTAGCAATTTGGTCAGACAATTAACTTTAATTTTTAGAAAAAATGTTTTACACCATTTTAAAGTATAACTTATCAATTCATTGTTTGATTGCATCTGACACGTCTGTCTACGTCTTTGAGAATTGGGCTTTGATATACCTGAACTTATCAAACGTTTTTAAACTTCCACAGTGCTTTTTTGAATTTTACATCAGTTGCTTTCAGATATTTCTCAAAGCTCACAAATTGAAATAGAAATCTTCAAAAATGTGCTTTTAGAATTTGGCAAAAAAATGAAGAATTGACCAAAATAATATGCATGAACAATACATATAGTCAGAGTTCTGTCTGAAAAGCCAAAATCAACCCTGATTTTAGGACAAACCTAACCATATCAATTTGTTTCTGAAGTTTCAAGCAAAATTGAAACCATGATCATAAGCATATCTTAGCTTCAATAGGGATGTGATACTATTGATGAAATTTCTAAAAATATGCAAAGCCTTAAACAGTGCAAGTTAAAACTTGTGTACAGAAAATTTTTGCAGAAGGGGAAGAAAGCATTAATAACAAATTGTAGCTCATAAAGAAAAGAATTAGTACAAGCAGACTTTCTATGGTAAAAAATAAAAAGAGATAACGATAAGCAAAATGTTATATCCATAAGCTACTGGCTTTACAAAATCTTGATGTAATCTTAGACCATTCTTATGTAAGAATAGGTTAAAATTACACTAGTACTTCCAAATAATATGAAGAAATGGAAGCCCTTTCCCGTTTATTCTTCTTTTCGCCAACCATACTCATCATTCTTTTTGCCCTGTATTAATCTTCTTTCAGATGAAAGTCGTCTGTGTGCTTCCATTCCAATCCTATCCACAATTTGAGCACATTATAAAGGAGATTGTGTTGTGTATTTAGAGAAAGGAAGTACTAATACAGGACACTTAAAAGTAGATGAAGATATCTGTACAAAATGAATAGAAAGAGCACGAAGAAGTAACGCCAGGGTGGGGTTGGTGGATTGAGTTAATGTGTTTAATTCTTTCAGTTATTTGGTATTTCGTTATATTTGATGGTATTAACATAGTTACCTGTAATATAGAAGGGCAGTTCATGGGAAAGAGTGCATAAAGCAATGGCAAGAATAGACTTTAGAGATCTTATATAGTTTGGTATAAATTTAACTCACCAACCAATTGCACAAGTGGGGAGGAAAAAATAATCTTATCCAAATTTCAGGATTTTTTCAAAAGGAGGCATGGGTTGTAAAGGCTTAGATTAGAAACAACTATGATAAACAATCATGTAATATTGGTATTTTCTTTCTATTATATCCATTTTTTTCTTTATCATATACAAGTTGTTCAAATCATGATTTTAAATATCGGTGGGATGGTGGGATCTCTTGTCATGTATAAGTTGTCTAGATCAAGGTTTTAAATACTGGTGGGATGGTGGACAGGATATCATTCCAAATGTCGAGACAGGACGAGTTAGAAAATGAACCAGATCAAGATTAGACAAGTTCGTAGTAAGTCTTAGTTTGATGCTAAGAGGTGAATGAAAGTATAATTTGCCTGTGAAGTTCTTAGTTTTCTGCATCCACATACGAAGAATAGATGCCAAGGCTTTCTTCAAGAAGATGTGGTATATTTGTGACAAAATCCTTAATATCATATCTGATGCAGTAAAAATTCCAAATTGACCTAGCTTCCTTAATCCTAACAATGACTATATTTGCTTATAATTAAATGTGCATCTGTAAATGTTTTGAGAGGAAGTACAAGCCCTGTTCTTGATGTTTTTCATTCATACCAAGAGTACCTTGTAACTATGTTCCTTTACAACCTCTTCAATGTTGGAAGGGCCCAGATTACCAAAAGAATTTGCTGTCAAGTTTGATCTTAAGGCCGGCCTTTCATGGGAAAGGTAGATGCTTGCCTGTCTGGCAAATCTTTATTTGTCTTAGAGATGAAAATATGAAATATCATTTTCACTTAAGATTTTTGAAAATAACTGCAAACTTATTTGGATGGTAGCACTCGTTGCTTTGAATATGAAGGGGAGATTTGTGAGGATATTAAGATGCTACTGACTGTTTCCGCTTCCAAACTATTTTAGTTGTGTGTGTGGATTATCTGAAATGTAGTTTTGATTGGTAAAGTTATATGCATCTAAAGATATTTTTGTTGAAAATGGTCTCTGACATGTAGTCTGACTTTTGTTAAGGTCTGTTATTGAGCATTCAGCAAAAAGTTGAGATCAGATGATGAATCTATTCTGAGAATCTCATGTTTCTTTGTATTACAGATTATTTGAACAGCCTTGCAATGAGGGATTCAGTAACAATTGTATAAAATCACCTTCCTAATGTTTCTTTCCCCATTAGCAAACATGTTATTCATGGTGTTAAAAGTACAGTTCAATCATATCTTGTAGTTTTACTATTGGATTCAACTACTAAATTACCTGGGTGGGTGATGATTGATGGAAATGTGGATCCATAGAGTTGCATTCTGAAATTAATTTGATGTCTCCTTTATTTTATTCATTATATTATTTATTTCAGATGAGGTGGTTAATTTATTAATATAATGTAGAAAGTATCACTTGCTGTGCATTGAGTTATTTTATGTGAATCAGACTTCATATATGTGGAGCTTTTAATGTTTATGTTGTGATGTGGCAGGTCAGTGCTGCAATAAGCTGAATTCTATCAAGAAATATGCAGCCCATGGGGAATGATAAGCTGACAAATGTTCCTGGAAGACCTGTGTCGCCCTTTACATCAGCTCCACAGCCTTCAACACCTTTCATATCTTCAGGCCCTGTTGTTGGCTTGGAGGCATCTGGTGCTTCTCGAGCCACAACCCCCTTTTTATCCTCGGGGCCTGGGACCAGCTTGGGGGCATCGGGGGCTCTGCAAACTGCGGCACCATTTTTATCCTCAGGGCCCATTACTGGGACACAGATGTCCAGTTATAGATCAGCAGCACCACCACCAGTTAGGTATAATGGTCCATCCAGTCCAACCCCTCCAACATTGTACCCTGCACAAGATGCAACTATGTATCAGCAAACACAAGTTCTCAGGTTTCCTCCTGCTCAATCTCTAACTCCCTTGCGGGGTCCTCCCGTGGGTCCACAAGGTCCATCCCCTGTTGGATCCCTTCGTCCTCAGCCCCAGAATCCCTCAGTGTTGATGGGGCCTCCACCCCAAACTTCAACCCAATTGCCATCTAGAAGTAACATGCCACCACCACTGTTAGATACCTCATTCTCTGCACCCAGACCACCTCCTCAGCTATCTTTGCATGGATACTCCAACGTGCCCCCAAGAGGTAACATATCCCTGTCTCCTGCTGAGACTCAGTTCCTTGCTCCCAGGCCATTTTCACAGCCACCGTTGCAGCAGTCTTTTTCAGCTTCCCATGCTCCTCCAGTTCATGCTTCTTATCATTCTCACCAAGGAGGTATTGTACCACCACCACCGCCACCACCTATGGGAGGTCCTTTGGGTTATAATTCGAGAGAGCAAATGCCATACCCTAACATAGGACCTCCTGTAGGAGGTAACCTTCAAGGTCTGGTTGAAGATTTTCAGTCATTGTCTGTGGGTTCTGCTCCTGGTTCACTTGATCATGGAGTTGATGCCAAATCTCTGCCAAGGCCACTAAATGGTGATGAAGAGCCTATAAAACTTCTTGAGACATACCCTTTAAATTGCCACCCAAGATTTTTGAGGCTGACAACTCATGCTATACCGAGTTCTCAGTCATTGCTTGCTAGGTGGCATTTGCCTCTTGGAGCAGTGGTTCATCCTTTAGCAGAAGTTCCTGATGGGGTAAATTTATAATTTCTTTTGCTGATGTTGGTGCTCTTGTTCTTTTCATGTGATCTACTTGTTAACCATCAGTCCTTTCAGGAGGAAGTACCAATTGTTAATTTTGGGCCAGCTGGAATTATTCGGTGTCGAAGATGTCGAACATATGTGAATCCATATGTGACTTTCACGGATGTGGGAAGGAAGTGGCGTTGTAACATCTGTTCTTTGCTTAATGATGGTAATAATCAAGCTGAACTTTTTTATTTTTTTGAAAAAAAATTTCTTTGCTAAATGGTGGTAATAACCAAGCTGAGTTTTTTTTTCTTTTAATGATTGTAGCTTTTTACTGAAATTTCAATCTCTAAGTCATGCATTTGTTTATTTCTTAATTCTATTATAGTGATAAAGATATCATAGTTGCTAATTGATAAAAGCTTTCTACTGTATAATTGATTAGCTTCTATATTATTTCGCCATCCTTTTGATAAAATTTCCTACTTGCTTTGTGAAGTTTATTGTAATGGTTAAGATCATAAATTCTCATGGAATGGATCATTTTGACCATGGTTTCAAATCCCGCCATCATCCCAATGTTTTAATTGACATGTTTCAAAACACCCTTCATCCCAGGTGATGGGATGGGATAGGATGATGCCACATCTTGTTCCATAGAAAGACTTGGAGTATCCCATCCCATGATATTTAAGACCTTGATTTTAAAAACTTATGACTAAATAAAGATGGTTTCTTCTGTTATATGGAGTGCCATCAGATAACTGCATTTATTGGTGTATCATATGACAGCTTTCTAGTTGTGTTGAAGTGAATCTGACTAATGTCTGTCTCAAAGGTGGTGTAATTGGGAAAAGACAAGGAAACTTCATGAAAAATTTTGCTCCTAACACGTTCAAATTTAGGGCAGTCACACAAAGGACCAGTCAATATGTCGATGGTCCTTCAAGTGCTTACAAGTCTACTGCATAGGTCAAGTTTGCTAATGCCGTATTATGGTGGCCTTGCTGAGTGGTAGACATCACAATACTGCTTGTCTTCGTATCATGTGGTACATATATGTGTATGGTATGCATGGATTGCATATGGTGCTTGGCAAACGGACCATATTTTGTGAGACAGACAAGTCAAGAGGAGTGGTGACAGTGGGAAGAAGGATGAGATCTGATGGAGGCAATTGTAAATTTTACTTGATGACAATTGAAAGCAATACAGTTGAAGGAATTGAGGGAGACAACCAGATAATTGTTCTGGAAATGGTTCGACACCATTAATCAGTAACTTGCTTCCATAATTTAGAATATAAAAAGCTTTGTTACCATCATAATCTAGTAGCAAATCATTTCACTAATTTGATGTCACTTTGAGTTGTATATAAACTTTAAGAATGTCTTGTCAATAGTGCAGAAGATGTGGCATTAGATCTAAGCCATTGGATGCTGAGTATAGTTATATGTAAGAGGAAAGTGATTGGTTTAGAATCTAGAATAATAGATATTTGTGCTGGAGAAGTCTCAAAACAGCATACCAGTGATCCCAAAATTAATAAAATATGAATTGCTTGTTCTGGAAAGGTGTGATAATGAGCATAGAGACTGGAGAATGTAAGGACCATTGGAAATAAAATGATAAATCTCAACTTGAGTTGACTCAAAAATCTAGGTGAACAATGAATTTTATATTTCAAAATTTGAAATAGCCATAGAAGAATGACAAAGATATACTCTTTTCTAATCTAATATTGTATACACCAATGAGTGCAATTTTAATTGATGGATTAAAAGACACAGGTTACAAATTACCAAGGCATGTAATTGGTTTGAATTGCTTCAAGTGGGTCTGCAGGGGGGCCGCATAGGAGTGTCTTATTGGAATAGAACATTCGAAGAATCTTGGCTGGTGCTTATTTCCACTTGAAAGCAAAAGGGAGGGTTGTTGGATCTAATGGTTCGCGCAGGAGTGTCTTGTTAGAATAGAACATTCAAAAAATTTTGGTTGGTGCTTATTTCCACTTTAAAGCAAAAAGGAGGGTTGTTGGATTCAATGGTTCAGATGTACTCTACTCTATGATTTGAATGAATCCCAAAACTCTTTGACTGAGCCTGGTACTGACTTGTTGGTGAAACAGCAATCAATAATGGCCAGGTCTCAGCAGGAACTTAGTAATAAGGGCCTGATATGTTTATTTGTCTTGTAGAGCTTGACATGGTTTCCATAATGATGGACAGATGACCAAGGAATTTTCCTTGATAAATTGATGAAATTGTGAAGATAAGAGTAGGGATGCAAATGAACTGATCTTGAGCGAGCTTAGCCAGCTCGAGCTTGACTCAAGCTTGTCACGAGTTGGCTAAGCCAAGATCAAGATCTTGAGCGAGCTTAGCCAGCTTGAGCTTGACTCAAGCTTGTCACGAGTTGGCTAAGCCAAGATCAAGCTCAATTCATATGTGTTTGAGCTGGCTTAATCTTGGCTTGATGAGGCTCGGTGATGAATACAGAGGGTATAATAGTGAGGGAGCAGTAAATGGAGATGAGAGGAGGCCTTCTGTCGCTAGTTCATCTAATGGCTGCCATTTAAGTTGCCTCTTGAAATTAAAAAAAAAAGATCATGTTGTTACAAAATGTGATTAGAGATACAAAAATAATATCACAAGCAAATAATTTATATAATTTATTCATATTTTACATGAATGCTATATGTTTCTATTATTTAGCTTAATTGAGCTGGATGTGAGCAGACCAGGCATAGCTCCTTTTCAGCTTGTTTATATTTGGAGCTAGAAATTTTATCTGAAGATTGGTTTGGATTGAGCTGAATATGAGCTGCTTGCTAATAGCTCCGCTGTTTGGCAACCTTAGGTAGGAGGCCATAAAACAAATTGATAGTTTGGGGTAAGGTAATAGTTCCTCTGATGAAAATTGATATGTGACTAATAGTTGATGTAGGTGTATACACACACAACTTAACCATCTGTAATTTTGTATACAATATGTCCATCAAAATACTTAACAATGGACATGGTCCTTCTATGCAGGGAGCATTTTAACTAGCTATGTCTCTTGTTGTTGTAGATGTTAGTATGCTTTTATCATTCGGTAAAACATTCTCACAGACCTGAATGTTGAATTAATTGATTCCCTTATCGCTTTTGATGTGTATATTTATACTAAAATCATTATTTAGAGAATTATTCATATGTATCAATAAAATTATACTAATTATGAATTATCATGCCATTTTACAATTCCTGTAGGTAGGATTTCATTACATGGTTTTTGGGTGATGCCATCTTTGCCCTAATTTCCATTTGTTGCTGCTAAGCTCTATGCTAATACATGCATATTTGTCTCATGCCATGTAGTTCCTGGGGAGTATTATTGTGCTTTGGATGCTAGTGGTAGAAGATGTGATATAGATCAAAGACCTGAGCTTTCTAAGGGAAGTGTGGAATTTGTTGCTCCAACTGAATATATGATGCGACCACCAATGCCACCAATATACTTCTTCCTGATTGATGTATCAGTATCTGCAGTTCAGTGTGGTTTTCTTGAGGTAACCACTTTTGACTTTGCAAAGCTTGTCTTTATCTCTAAAGTTATCCTTTTCTTTTATTCCCCTGACATTTTATTAGCTTTGTGATCAATTTTTGTATTTTTACTCCATATCTTTCATCTGGATCAAGGAATTCGTGTCCATTTTTTGACATATTTATGCAGATTGTGGCGAAGACCATAAAGTCTTGTCTTGATGAGCTACCTGGCTTCCCTAGGACTCAGATTGGCTTCTTAACTTTCGATAGCGCATTACATTTCCATAATTTAAAGGCATGTATTATTTCCTTTCAATGATCTGAATGTTGAACATAGTTAATCTGTTCACTTTATGGCAATTCTCTGCTTCTATATTTCCACTTTTGCAACTTGTTACTTTTGTCCTATTTTCTTGACAATTCTTCAAGGCGAGCAACCTTACCATCAATTAACTATTTTTGTTTGTTCCAGTCTTCTTTGACGCAGCCTCAAATGCTGGTGGTAGCAGATCTGGATGATATATTTTTACCATTGCCTGATGATCTTCTTGTCAATTTATCTGATTCTAGACATGTCGTGGATGCATTACTGGATAGCTTGCCTAGCATGTTTCAGGACAATGCAAATGTAGAATCTGCCCTGGGTCCTGCTCTTAAAGCAGCATTCATGGTTATGGTAAGATGATATCAGCTGGTGACTTTTTCTTTATTTTTTAAGTTATTCTAATGGATGGATTTGATGATTGTGTATGCTAAATTATGTTATGCATCCTGAACCCCTCCTTTATTTTGTTTTGGACAGAGTCAATTGGGAGGGAAGTTGATGGTGTTTCAGAGTACATTACCTTCTCTTGGTATTGGGCGCCTAAGGCTACGAGGAGATGATCTTCGTATTTATGGAACAGATAAAGAACACACTTTAAGGATACCTCAAGATCCATTTTATAAGCAGATGGCTGATGAATTTGCTAAGAATCAAATTGCGGTGGACATATATGCTTTCAGTGAAAAGTACACCGATATAGCTTCCTTAGGTAACAATGGTGCAAAATTATTTTAATAATGGTCAATAGAGTGTTAGCATTCTTTTTTTGACATGTGCGTGTATATCGCCCTTTTTATTGGCTATGTCAGGATCTCTTGCCAAACACACTGGTGGCCAGGTGTATCATTATCCATCTTTTCAGGCAACCACTCACCAGGAGAAACTTAGATATGAATTGGCCAGGGACCTCACCAGGGAAACTGCCTGGGAATCTGTGATGCGCATTAGATGTGGAAAAGGTAAGTAAATTAGATGTGGAAAAGCTACATTCGAATGTGGCCAAGTTCAGAATCCAGTCATCTTTCCCACCCTTGAATTCACATGGGTCCTGAAGCCACCCCACCTTTTTCACTTTTTCTATCTTTGGGATTCATAAATTGTGTGAATCTAAGGATGAGGGAGGTGATCGGATATAGGCTTAGCTATATTCGAATATAACTAAGTCCACCTTTATATATATATATATATATATAGATTTTTCTTGTGAAAAATGTTATTGATATTCTAAGTTTTTTTTTTTTTTTTCCTTTGGTTTTTCAGGGGTTCGCTTTACAACTTATCATGGCCATTTTATGCTAAGATCAACAGATTTGTTAGCCCTTCCAGCTGTGGATTGTGATAAAGCCTTTGGAATGCAATTATCTTTGGAAGACACCTTGATGACAACTCAGACTGTATACTTTCAAGTTGCACTGCTGTATCCTTTCTCTTCCTAGGTGCTTGTTGAGTGCTTCTTTTGTTTTGATTTTTGGCTTATAATAATCCTATTTCTTTCTCTCTTCTCATAACTATAAGCTGACAAACAAGTTGATTCTCAGATGCAACACTTTCCATGCAAGGAAGGGGATCATATAAAAAAATATTAGCGTTAACAAAAACACTTGAGAGAATAATCATTGGTATGACACAAAATCATAATGCACCTGCATGCTTTCTGGACATGAGCAAAACACAAGGCACAAAGGGTGGGAAAGCTTACTGGCATAGACATTTGCACTTGTGAATGCACGTGGAAGTGTATCTCTTTGAATATGTCCTTACATGCACCCACATAAGAGTGCAGTGAAGAGATGGAGGGACAAAAATTCTGGTCAAATTACTGTCATGGATATGAACTTGTGAAGTTTATGCATAAAGATTGAACATCAATGCCAGCAGCCAGAGATGCTGTTCTGATGCGGCTCTTTGCTTTTTGGTGGTACATGTTTAAGAGATTACCGCAACTTTATATTAAAATCTTTTTACCTCTTTTATAATCTTCAAATGCGAGAGAATATTAGAGGATTTTTCCTTAATTAAATGAGCTTTATTACCTAACCAATGAGACAGGTCTCCGACATGCTAATTAGTGTTCTTAGCTTTATACATGACTATCGCTTGAATTGAGTCGATGGTAAGGGAGTCTATGCCAAAATGAATAGCTAACATAACAAAGTGCCAACCAATCTGTTATACATCATTCCATCCAACTTGTCCAATTGTTTGAAGCATTTAGAGCAAGATTTGCCATCTTATACCAGACCCCATATCGGTATCATATTGGTGCAGTGCCAGTACGCCTGATACATAGATCAATACAATGTACCGAGACTCGGTATGCATCAGTACTAAGACTCGGTAGGGTACCAGTATGATACGCTTGGTATAGGGCTATACACATTAGTATGGTGTACCATGATTTGAAGGTTGTTTGCTACTTCTCACAGCTCTCCTTTATAAGATCTAATTTACAATGTTGTGAAAATTTACACCATAGAAATGAGTTCTTGTATGAAATTTATCTATGATTAACCATCAGTTTGAGATGTTTGTGTTAGGGATAATTATGCCATGCTTGCATATAATTGTCTTACATGAACTTTTCTTTATTCTAATGCGTGTTGCAAGTGAAGTTTGTTATCTGTGAGCCTTAATGCTGATTCATTTCTTCTCTTCTTAATTTGTGTGATGTGCTGCATGTTGTGTGGACCAGACAGGGTCAACTTAGAGAGTTCACATAATGACCATCTTTGTTTTGTACATTTAATTGTTGTTTTTGTACATTTAACTGTCATACTTTTGTATGAGAAATCAAGTCAATGCTTCTCTCCTTTCAATTTTTTTTGGAATATCATCCTTATTTATTTGCCTAGCTGAAATAGTTAGAACTGGGCTTTACTATTTACTGATATTTGATTATATTTGGCATGTGTTATTCTATTTTTTAGCTTTATTATGTTATTATTTCTTCCATGCCTTATATTCGATTTGTTTAATCTAATAGTTAGTAGGCTAAGTTGGAATGATAAATGTCTTGACACTTAATATTCTTGCTGGATTTCAAGGACCTGTTTTCGGGTCTTCATGATGATTTTAATTGGCAGCTGTATTTGAGATTTCTTTTTTGCACAATTTGTGTCAAGTGTTCTGTAGAATGAATGTTAAATATGTTGGCACCCTTAGGTATGGTCGAGTCTTTTCTGATGCAAGTTTAAATGCAACTGTGTATCCTTAGCAAGCATAAGATATACTTCCTCTTCAGGTGAAAGACGAATTAGAGTCCATACAGCAGCTGCACCTGTAGTAGCAAATCTTGGAGAAATGTACCGCCAGGCTGATGCTGGGGTCATTATCTCATTGTTGAGCAGGCATGGTAAGCTAAGCATTTTGTGGGTTGTCTAAGAATTGTCACATGTGACTAAACTTTCTACTAATTACTAGTCTGAAAAACCTACAGCCATAGAAAACACACAGTCTCAAAAGCTGGAAGATGTTCGCCAGTTAATGCAATTAAAGCTTGTGAAGAGCCTTAAGGAGTACCGGAATCTCTATGCTGTGCAGCATCGGTTGGTTGGGAGGCTGATATTTCCAGAATCCTTAAGATTCTTGCTATTATATGTACTGTCTCTTTGCAAGTCTTTAGCTCTTCGGGGAGGATATGCTGATGTTCCTCTTGATGAACGCTGTGCGGCTGGTTACAATATGATGATATTATCTATAAGAAGGATGCTTAGACTAATCTATCCTGGGTTATATAAGATAGATGAGAACCTCTTAAGGGTATTTTTTCCATCCCTCATCAGTTCTTGTTTTAGTCAATCTATGCTACTTTCAATAAGATAATGGCAGGAAATTTTTCTGGATATTATAGAGTGTTGGGTTTATTTAATTGAAAAGAAAAATTTTAAAAAAATTGTGCATTGGAGTTCTCATAAATTTCTGATTCTGTTAAATGAAATTTAAAATTTGAAAGAATGTCATGCTGATATCATTAACATGGTACATGTTTTAACTTTCTGAAATTCTTCCATGGATGTTTCATCAGAACATAACCTCCCTTTTTAAAATGAGTCTGGTGGTTAATCATTAATTATGAATTTCATTTTTGCAGGGTCCAGAGGAATTTGACGAATCCTCTAAACAGTTAACCTTGAGTGCACAAAGCTTGGATCCCAGAGCCCTATATATTTATGATGATGGATTCAGTTTCATTATTTGGTTAGGCAGGATGCTGCCACCTGATTTAGTTAACAGTATCCTTGGAGTTGACTTATCTGGGTTCCCTGATCTATCCAGGGTATGATTCTTTCCTTAAACCAATCTAGATTTTGTTATTCGTGTCTACTTTATAACTTAGACCATTGTATGCCTGTTTTTTGGTAGGTATACTTCATCTAATTCAATTATAAATTTCAAATTTCAATTCTCTCATGAAATATATATTATAACATGTTATTGAAATGGTAAATAAAAATCTGTTCGGATAACTTGCACCAGACTATAGCTTGTTATCTGTCCACTTTCTGAATTAGATACCTGTACGATTGTTTTGTTGTAGGAATACTTAATCTGATGCAAGTAGAAATATCAGATCAAAGTCTGTCAGGAGTAGCCCATTGTAAATGCTGAACCAACAAATAAGCAACTTGAGAAATAACTTGAGGCATGTGATCTGCAATCTTGTTCTCAAATGCATTATCTTACCAAATTTAGGCTTGAATAGTTGAACTCTTGCCGTTGTCAATACTTTAAGATCTACAAGGTCCTCTGGACTTTCATTATCTACCATGTTGTTGAACCTACAGGCTGCAGTTCCCAGTTTAGTGGTCCAAATTGTTGGACCCGAAGGCATAAAGCAGGCCTCTATTTGTCAACATCCTCCAAATAGGACACTCAGCATTCTCATACAGAGGCTTATGCATCCTTATTCCCAGGATAATCCTCTGGGAGTGATGTAATGGGAAGTCCATTTTCCAGTCATCTACCCTATCAGGGATTGTACAATTCTTGTTGATGAGAGTGGAGGAGGGGAGGTGGGAGGTTGTCTACCCTTGTGACATGTAGGGAAGACACCTCTTCCCACTAAAGAGCCATTAAGCTACAATGTATGACTATCTATCTAGAACTTTAATGAGTTCACAAGATGCTTCTGGTCTGTATTATTGAATGTGGGTCATTCCTATGCCTAAACTCCTATTGGAATTAGAAAGACCTGGGGGCCTACAAATAGACTCGTAGACTCTACAGTACATTCAATACTAGTTCTTACATGGGAGTAGCCGAACCCAGCACCCCTACCTTCCCTCTCTTCTTTTCTGTAAGCACTCCTTGCCTCTCCCTCCTCAAAGCACTCAACTGTCACTTCTTTGATGTGGATCCATTTGGAGTCGCTTCTATGAGCTTTATAAACAATGTTGTCAAAGGCACGCTTGAGGCTCGAGGCGCAAGGCGCCAAGGGTTGGGGACTTTGTAGATCTTGAGCAAGGTGTTTTCATATAAGTATATATGAGACAGAAAAGGTGCGCGCTTTTGATCTGATTTGAGATGCAAGAAAGACGCGCCTTTCTCAATAGGCTATATTTATATTTTTTTTTTTAAAGTCTGTCATATTTAATTTGACTTTATAATGCATCATCTCATATATAATTATTTTTCTGATCCTGTAAAAAAAGTTAAAAATTAGAAGATAAAGGAATGAAACACCTAAAATTACACTATTATCTGAGAAAGATGAGGAAAGATAATAAGGGACCACAGATTCAGTTGAAAAAGACAAAGCTTTCCATCAAGGATCACATGATTGGGTATATTTTGTACGCGCAAAAAAAAAGTACAAGATGTTATATTTCAATTTTATATGATTTGGTGGTTGTTTTGCTTAATTGATTTGCATTATATTAGATAGAAGTTTTAAGAAATTTAAATAGCTTTTGTAGGATTTGAACCTACACCTTTATGTAATAGCATAATGCTCTACCATTGAGCTAATAGGCTAAATATGCTATTATTATAATTTTTTTTAGCTTTTTCTATTATATGTTATAAATTTTGCTTATATAAATTATTATATCATTTATTTCAAAAATGTGCACCTCACTTTATTCAAGTGCTTGCTTGTGCCTTGTACTTGGGCTCGAAGAGTCTTTTGCACTTAAAATACGCTTAGCGCTTTTAATAGGTCTCTCTCTCTCTCTCAATCTTTACTTCCACCATAGCCCGCAGGATACTTAAATTATGGCCCAAATTGAGTTGTATTTCAAGCCTTGTGTGATTTTATCTCAAAATCCAATGGCCCTAATAGTAGTAAGATTATGCCTTAACTATACCTGCAGTATTGTATTCTATTTTTAAATATGGCTTTCTGGGTATTGTTAGATGATTAACACTGGGGCATTTAGTTCTGTAGCTCATCGCATTTCCACAATGATATGGCATTATGTTTTTCTAATATTTGTTCATCTAGCATTGCATGTTCTGCTGCTTGAGTGAGTTTGTTTTATATCTAGAACTTCTTTGACTTTATTCTTGTTTATGGCAACTTCATTTATATCTTCGGAGGATCGTTGCCTGGAGAAGTCCTTTTACGGATATTAAGCAAAGAAAATGTTTGATATATTCTCGAAGTTTGTAGTAATGGTGTCTTTAAAAGTGTTTCTCCAGTAAGTTCTCAGCAAAAGGTTCCTTTTAGAAGAAATTAGAAACTTCTCTCATATTCTTTTTCGTATTTGCTCTATGTTAGGCATCAAGAAACTATCCCACAAAAGGCAAATCATTGGAGGTGTTATTGGTGTTGGCTGGACCTATATTCTTCATAAATCGGACCTGATTTAGGTCCAATACTTGGTTTGGATTATAATCGAACTTCAATCAAGTTTTTAGGTCTACCCTACCCAAGATGGACCAAACTTGTTAGATAAGATAGGTTAACTTCAAGTTCAAATTATTGAACTCCGATGTCCAGTAAGCAAGACCTAAACCCAATCAAAATTTTCACTTACAGGACCCAGAAATAAATGTAGTCAGTTACGGAAAGCCAATTGGAATCTTTAGGATGAAATTAGCCTTAACCTTTTTTCCCTTTACATTCTGTATGTATTTAGGAGTATTTTTTTAGTGGGTTTTGAGTTCTGTATTGTGTTGCATTGGTATCTAGTAACTCTACTTGGTATCTAGGTTGGTTTAGGAAAGGGTTTGCCATGGGGATTTTGGCTTTTAATTGACTTGGATTGTTTTTTTGGCTTTTGCAAAGATACATTTTCAGAAAACTGGAAATTTTCTTATCTGCCTTTTTTTTTTTTTTCAATTTTTCCTCTGAAAATATATAGAGATTTTGTAGTTACTTGAGGAGTCTTATTTCATAAGCTTTTATCATTAGATACATAAAGGGGTCCACTTTTTTTTATAACAAAATGATTTTTTTCTTTGTGATGAGTGAAGGAGAGATTCCATTCTTCTGTCCTTTCTCGTCATTTTTATTCTTGGGTGTGTTTCCCAGGTAGTCAATACAATCCTGTTGGGAGCAAATATTTGCTTTTCTTGCAGGTTCGTATTTGCTAATCTGAATTCATTGTCAGATTTTTAAATATCAGGACTGACATGCTTCAAAGGTGCCAGGGAATGACTTTAGAGATATAGTAGCTCTGTAATGGCAGTGGTCTGACTTTATCGTCTAGCAACTGGTGTTACTTATTATGCCATATTTAGATTTTATCTAGAGAATCATGATGTACACAGGAAAACAAAACCCCACTGCACCCCAAACAAAAGAGGAGGGGAAGAAAAAAAGAATGGAAGAAAAATAAAGGTTCTCATTGACTGATTCTATAGCTATCATTATTGGTCATATGCATGGTTCTAGCAGATGGATGTGTTGGTATTGTTGATTTTCGTGTGTTTTGTGGTCTGATATTTTCTCTTCTTGGTTTACAGCTTGCATTGTTTGAACATGACAATGAGTATTCAAGAAAACTTATGAGGATAATAGAAAGATTGAGGGAGAAGGATCCTTCCAGTTTTCAGTTATGCCGCGTGGTGAGGCAAGGTGAACAGCCTAGAGAAGGCTCCTTGCTGCTTTCCAACCTCACAGAGGATCAGACTGCTGGAACCAGCGGCTATGTTGATTGGATTCTCCAAATATACCGCCAATCACAGAGCTCATGAGGAGGGTAATACAATTTCAGTCCTTGACATTTCCGTGTCCTACTGGCCCTCATTTTGTGGCATGAAGCAGAACGGGCATTCAGTTCCAAGTTTTGAGCCCTTTCGTCTGCTGAAGGAACCAATGAGCTTGAATCAAGAGGGGACCAACAATCAAAGTTTTCGCTATTTGGTTTGAGTTCCGTTTGTAATATGATGCGCTGCTAGTTTGGTCATTTATATTATGTTTATTTGCTTGACCTTTTGTTTTCTTTTTCACTGGTCAATATAAAATTTTTCTTGCGTCACAATAAGAATTTTATTATAGCTTCGGTGAGATTTTTCTACTCATGGTAAACTATACAACTGTTGAAATGGGAAACAGGGGATTAAATATGTATTCACCTTTTTTTGAGTTTAAGATGATTCGTTTGACAGCAGTAGAGCTTGCTTTGCTGCTAGCTTTGCCTATTCTTTTCACAGATTCCACATTGCTGCTGGCTTTTATTCTTTTCTTCTTCTTCTTCTTCTTCTTCTTCTTCTTCTTTTTTTTTTTTTTCAACTTAGCAAACCTTTCGGAACCTGCAGAACATTTCAGATCCTGGATCGGTTAAATATTCTTACACGCATCCTCTTGAATCTTCTGTTAAGCTCTTCGATCATGTACAATTTTTCTATTTGCTGAATGATTTACTATAATGTGCCACAACAATAAAACCCAAACTTATTCTCGAAATACTTCGAGATGATATTCGCTGTGGATTCCTATCGGTATGTATATTTACTCAGTTGTATTATATTATTCTTTTTTTAAAAAAAAAAAAAATTGAGATATTTTCTATATTCAAAATTCTCTGAATTTGTAGCCCTCGCTGTGGCTCTCTGTACGTCCTGGGCCTATTCGCCAATCGATTCATCCAATTATATGTTATTCAAGGTGGCGATGCATCCTTTCTGTAATAAGAAGCACCCACGGCATCGGCCTGGGCCAGCGACATGTTATTCTCTGAGAAGGAAAATTATTACTCATCCATCCGTCCCTACACCGTTCAAGCTCCCGTTTGCAAACCATTCAATGTGTAGCTTTGAAGTGGTACATGATCTCCTTGTAACCGTGCAAATCATTGAGATAACGGAGACGTGAGTGGAAAAGAGATTTTCATGGAACCATCCTTGTCTCTTCCTTGAGCCAAATTCGCGTGGATCTGTAACCTGAGTATTACCTGCATGGTCACGCTAGTCTCTCCCGGAGTAATTTTGGGGGCTCTCTCGTTGTCCTTCACCAAAGGAAAAAAAAAAAAAAAAGTGAAAGAATAAACAAAAATAAATAAATAAATAAAAAGAATAAGAACATGAGGATTTTGACATGTGGTGCATGGCAGATTTGATATTCTACCAGGCAGTCCGGTCCAATTATTCAGCTGAGAGGTGCAGTCCATTTTTTGTAATCTAATGGTTCCAGCCACGCTCTGACGTCTCTGGGCGGTCCAACAAAATTATCTGGTCAAAGGGAAACACAGTTGGCAAGGATAGGGTGCTTGCCAGATGGGATAAAATTATCTGGAGTGACGGTCTTCCTGGCCTCCCAAATCTGCCATAAAATATATATATATATATATATATATTCTCGTTTCAATTTCTTCATTTGGTCTCTCCATTTACTGGGAGTGTATACGAGTCATCCCCCTGCATCATCCCAAGCAGTCATGTTTTAAGCCCGTTTTTCATTCTGTAGAATCTTCGCTCCGATCATTGCAACCTGCTGAAAATCAAACAGCAATTCAGCTCTGCTGTTAGAAGCCAGCACTACGGTAAACTTCCAAGCAAACAATGAGATGCGACCGTGGTCGATGCCCTCGCCTCACTTCAGTAGCTTTCACGTACACCTCTCATCCATGTCTGAAAATTTCTACCCAGTTCCCTCTGGCTTCCACAATGCTGAGCATCCTGTCAACCATGTCACTGGCGAAGCATCAGTGCTAACAGTTCATGATTCCATTATCATGTTGGCTATATGAAGTCATTCACATGAGCCAGCTCCGCGTTTAAGGGAATCGGTCTATTGTTTGGAACAGGTTTCGCCCATGAGTCGTCGAGCACATTGATCAAGTAGGCATAATCCACCGACCACATAAATTGGCCTGTTTTCAGTTTTAACTCCCTTCCATCACCTCTCGCGAAGCCCAAGTGCAGATGACTCGTGCATTGTGATCAAGCCGGTCACCTACCTGGCCTTAACAATTCTGATCAAGCCGGTCACCTACCTGGCCTTAACAACAACATGATGGCCCCTGAAAAATATTTTAAGGAACCCAGCAGTGAGAGTAAAAGAAGCCTTTATTTTTTCTTCTCTCTTTTGAGAAGAAGAATCAAAGAAGCCATTGAAGAAGAGCCCAGACAAATAAAAGTAATCATACGTGAATAATCAAACCACCAGGGTTTCTACCATTCATTTAAATCAAGCAGCTGGAATCTACTCCACTGCTTCCATGAAATTAAGCAGAGGTGCCTTCTCCACTAATCCAACCCTCATGCACCAGAAAAGTACTTAATTGATCTTGTGCATACCACACAAAGTAAAAGATAAAACATTCTAAAAATAGTTCTATTTTTATTCATATCCAAAACCATGAGTCATATGTCATCCATACACTGCTGCAAACAGAGACAACCACGTTTTATTCGAAGACCCCACAAACCTTTATTCAGAGCTGAAGAGGGCCACTTCCTAGACTATATGAAATAAGAGCTCGAGCATCTTGGCCCTTGTAACCCCCGGGTCCTTCTGGCTGTTGAAGAACACAGCGGCGACAGGCTGCCCAAGGTTGTAGTCAAGGGCGAAGAGGCGGGTGTTGAAGTTGCTACGAGCGGTGGGGGGAGCGACCGGTGGGAACCGGTAGCTCTGCTGGAAGAGAACAAAGACCAACCTGTGGATGCCGTAAAGTGGGACAGGAGGCAAGTACGGCAACACCTCATAACCTGTCAAAAATTATAGTTCAGTCTTGGATCATGCAGATGGTGAAAGAATGAATATAAATAACTGATAATCATTTGCTGATTTGTTCTTAGGTGGTGACGACAAATATTTTGAGTTCGGAATTAGTAGTCCAATTGTGATTCCAATCCAACCATATTAGCCTAAGACATGTCAGCCGATTACATATGAGTTTTTTGAAAGGATTTTGGTTTCATAACCTTAGTCAGTGTACAGGTTTAACAGTCCAAGCAAGGGAGAAAACGTACGTATGTTAAGTCTAAATAATATTACGTAATGAGCATCAAAAGAGGAAAAGATGATACGTGGCATGCATGCGAGCGAGATATTGAGGACATTGTAAGCATGCACGAATTACATGATAGATTACTCGTGATCAAGAATGGTCGAGAATAGGCCTGTTGAGAGATTGAGTTCGAATTCAACCAAGGTTGATAAGAATTCGATAAGCTGGTGGTCAGCAGAAAGTTAGATACCTGATGGCTATACTGAGTACTGACCTGACATGATATAAAAGAGCGTATGAGGAGGGTTTGGGTTCCGGTACTGACGAAAGCCAACAAGTTGGTGTAGCTGGCCTGAGTTCATATCAAGTTGGATGAGTTCAATGAGTCTGATTTTAAGCTTTGGCTGAATATACCTCGTGTACACATGATTTCAAATCCTGTAGTATTGGGAAATCCTAGGGCTTGGGTGCATGAAGGTCCTCACTGGTTGTAACTTCCATCATGAAAGTAGCTCCCTGCTGTCATCCAATTAAGTTAGGAGTGGGTTGTTCTAAAGGAGGCAAGGGTCATCTTGCAGTCTAAATTTTTGTAGTCTTATTTTATAAGGGCCACTTTTTTTTTTTTGATGCAATTATGAAGGGCAACTTAATCATTAGATTTATAGCATAAAGGAGATGAGGAAAAGCTACTTGTTGAGTTACATTTCCAATTTATAGAAGCAATTTTACAATGAAAACTCATGTAAAAATGTGTTTTTTTTTTTTTTGAAAAAAAAAAAAAAAGGACTACAGATAGGTTCAACAGATTGGTAGAAAGATTGGAGGTCAAGCACAAAAAAGTTGGAAGGGGGAAATCATCAAATGGGAAGACAATCACATGCATTATAAAGAACCAGAAGTTTGCACATGTTCAAAGTCAAGCAACTGATGAGGAAACACTTGGTTGCCACAATTATGAAACTTGATGAGCAGGGAAGAACAGAGTTCTCTTTGCTGGGGTGAAGGAAAACTTTCTGGGACCCAGTGTTCATATTGACATGGTTCAAAGGAATCTAGCGAGTATGTTGAAAACATCACACTCATACCTCGCTATAGATCTCACAAATGGGTTTCAGACTTGCATATTTATTAAGAGAAACTGAGCGAAGGTCCATATTTATTAACAAAATGAAACTTGCATTCTCTTAAAAGGAGGAAAAGAAATAAAGAAAGAGAAACAGAGAAGGAAGGCACAGCACCCAAAGGTGTTGAGGACATTGCAGCAACTGGAGCATTGCAAAAATCCTGATCACAAAATTTTGAGTTACTAGAAAATACCTACCTTTCATGAGGAGGAGAATTATGGACTAAACCTCTAACTCTTCCTTTTTGTTTGAAAAGACTCATGTTACCCTGCTGCATGGCCATAAACTTCAACTTACTATACTATAGCCCTGTGCCCAAGCAAATTCGGGAATCCTATAACCTGAAGTCATAGAGGATTTTTGGTTCTCAATTATCTTTTGGCCATTACTTGCATGTTAAGTTAAATTCACAGACAGTGCAAACGCCCCCCTACACACGTTAAAAAGGCATTTTCTTCTAATCCTTGCCATAACCTTAGAAGACATGACCCTTTTAGAAAGAATGGTTAGCAGCAAGTACCATGTAAAATATTTGTGCCTTAAAATTCATGTTTTTTTTTGTCCTTCTGTTCTTCAACAAGGAAAAAAAAAAAGAGAGTTGGGTTATGATCACTAGAATTTGTGTGCAAGATAGAAATTTTCTTTGCTTATGCTTAGTGAGAAGATAGGTTTCTAATTCTATTTTTCCTTTCTAAAGTATTCCCTTACCTTCTGTATGATTTGATCCTCCTGGAATATCAACAACAATCCTGAAAGCATGATCAAAAAACTAATAATATAAAAAAAGTTTGATAAAAAAGCAAAGTTGCTATGCTCAATTAATCCAATGATAATAACAAAAAATATATATTATATTAAATTAGTCCCCACCAGTGTATCATCTCTCTCCATTCGGGATCACTAGGGCTCGGAGAATCTGGATCAATCATTACCTGCAACAAAACTCATAACCACACCCAAATCACAAACAAAATCAAGCTGAATCAAAACAATAATCACATCCAACCATGCATGCGCTTCAATTAAAGAAAAATAAATGTATAATTACTAACCAGGGTGTACAGATCACTGTGGCGGCCTGTGATTTGAACAGTCGGAGGGTTAATGGCCATCGATGGCTTCAGATTACAGCCATTGCTCACACGTTTTGCCCCATAGTTCACCAACATGTCTATGGTGGGCACAAAGAAGTTGACCACCTCTCCTATAACCCTTCCCACAGTAAGAGGACTTATGGGGTTAGACATGATTGCTAACACCAGAGGAGGAGAGAGCAAGGAGAAGAAGTGATTAGTGAGGATAATGGTGACGATGGAAAGGGAAAGTTGCAAAAACAAAAAAACTGATATCATATTTAATAATTATATTTTTAAATTAATTATTCGGAATTGCATCGGCATACAACGTGGAAAGCCGACAACTAAGAAGTTCATGCAATTACGACACTTGTATCGCAATTAAGAGGTTTTTGTTGGTTAGAAGAGTGGTAGCACTCGTAAAAAAGATCTATTGTAATGCTATATTATATGGCTTTTAAAAAAATTAAGAATTTTTTTTTGATTTTTTATAACTATTGTTTCTAGAGATTGACCGCATATGGACATCCCTCTTTTACATATTTATAAATTAATACATTTTTTATTCTAAGTATTTCCTAATAAAATCTTAAATTAACTTTTCATCAACCACATTGAAATATTTACCATGTTTCCCTCATTTCTTTTCTTACTTAGTGAACATACTTTGGAATCTCGTTCTTGACATTATCTTCATTGAATTCTAATTCTTTGCTCCCATAATTGTGAGAATTAAAATTTTGAGTCTATCTTGAACTCTAACTTTACGGTGTTAATTCTATCTAGAAGCTTCGAAGGGCCAAATGAGAAATAAAAAAAAACATAACAAGTCTTTTATTATATCTAATAAAAATTAATTTAATATCCTACTAAGAAATTTATAGAATAAAGGGATCTTGATATGGCAGTATCTAAAAGAGAACATTTTATAGAAACTAGGCATAAAATGTGAAGAGTTATATGCAAAATAATCAAGAATTTGTAAAGAGGATTGTTGTATGTGAGATTGGTTTAGTAAGAAAATATTTCAAGATTGGCCACCATTAGTGAGATAAAAAATAGATTAAAATTTAAATGTTAGGTAACCTCTATTGATGATAAACAATTGAGCTTAAAACAACCTAATTATTATACTTTATGTGTATGGAATAGTCTATATTAAGAAAGTTTTAAAACCCATAGTTGTTATAAGGTGAAATTGATTTAAAAAAAATAAAACTAAAATCAAAACTAAAGATTAGAATGAATAACAATGATTGAGAAAAGTTCTATGTAGCAACACTCCAAATGGTAGTGTTTAGTCATGCCCTTTAGTATTCGATCGAGATTTTACCATCTAGTTCTCAAAAATAGAAAATATAGTTAAGAAAAGCTCATCATTTACGAAAAAAAAAGAAAAAAACATTAAGTAAAAAGATATATAATGAAAAAATATTGGATTCACTGAGATACTAGTTTCGGTAGTTTTTAAATAAGAAACTTGGTTTAATTGTTTAAATTCGCTTACAAATAAGGTTTGATTTAAAGGGAAAGCTAAAAATTTCTTCACATTGAATAAGATTAGCATTAGCCATAATAGTTTCTTTATAAGAACATAAAAAATATCATTTCTAAAAGAAATGAATCACATATACTAACAAATAAGAAGGGAAAAAAAAAATTAATATTGCTTTTCAAGTTAACACTTAATGTTTATCGGTTTGGGTCATGCATTGTCATTTAGAGTTGGGTTCAGCGCCAAACCCTTAAAGAGGATTGGGTGACCAGGTATATGTGATGCTTTAATTTAAATTTTAAAAATAAAAATAAGATAAAAATATTAAAAATATTATTTATAGAATGAATTTAATTTGATCTATCATTTTACTACTTTAAACTTACTTGCAGGAGAAAAATAAATACATAATGTATGTATCGAACGGAAAAGTTTAGTCATCAAAACATTTTCTCATATGGATGGCACATCCGAAGCCGTGGAGTGGCGATCGACCATGAAACCTCCAAATTTTGGCTCGTCCAAATCGAACTAAATGGAGTCAGGCCTTGGGCCAATGCATCCACTTGCCTGCCTCGAGCTTGCATTGGTGAGAGAACCCCAAAAATTCTTCTGTCGCCGTCCAGGGCCATTAGGGGGAGGGAAGGAGAGAGGAGAGGCCTGGACGGAGCAATAAAAGCTGCCATGAGAATCGGACGGCCGGAGAGGGGAATGCCGTCGTCGTCGCCGGCACCGGCGAGGGAGCAGGAGGTGGGGTCCATCATAAAGGTACGGAAGAAGAAGAAGACAGCGGATCCGGTCCTTCGCCAGGAGCCGTGCCGTGTCAGGGTTGAACTCCGGTGTCGTTACCGCCCCCACTCCTACTCCTCTTCCGCATCGCTTTTCAACTCTTTCCCTAAGAAAACAACAAACTCTCGGCAAACAAAGGAGCACGCATAACGCTACATATTTTGGACTGTGGATGAGCTGAAGCTAAAGACAATAGAGAGAGAGAGAGAGAGCCAGAGAAATTAAAATAGAGAAATTTAAAACGCTTGGAGTAGATCAATTGGGGCACTGAGATTGATTCCATTTGATGTCTGGCAGGCAGAAAGCATGTGGTTGGTTTGAGAGGTGTAAAACGGACACTGGAGTGTTTTGGTGGTTTCTCACGATTCTTCTTCTCTCAATGTCTTCGTTTGCAATGACTGGAGGGCAATGCCTTGGAAAAAAATAACAACACAAAAGAAAAAGGGAAATGAGAGGACTGAATCAAGGCTGATTCTGGGGAATGATTTTTATTTTATTTTTGTACAATTCGAGGCCCATGGGCCCTAACAACCATTACGTGAAAAAAAAAACAAAAAAAACAAAAGAAAGGAGGAAGACACTCGATATGACAGTAGCAAGTTCAGAGAGATCCAATCAACCGATTGGCTTCACAGGGCGGAAAAGAGAAAGGAAAATGCAATGAATCTAGAGTTTAGCTAAGATTTTTTTTTTTAAAAGAAATTAAACTTTAATTTCATTCATTCAAAATTTTTCATTCAATACTTCAACTCTGTTGCCATTCACTAATACCCTTAAACTTTTTTTTTATTTATAACACCACCTAAATACAACCATAAGCATTATAAAAAAAAAAAAAACCTTAAATCTATCGTGCTATAAATATTGAGCTTCGTATTGCCTTTCACCTAAAACTTTGAGCCTATAAAAGTTAAATTTTGTGAAAGACTCGATTAACTACAGCAATGACATGTAAATAAAAATTAAATGGCTCATCAAGACCTAACTAGATTGGCCCATAGATGAAAATAGTAGGAGGTCCGAAAGTATCAAACATTTTTCTAAGAAAAATTTTGATTTCTCGTATCGATGTCAAAAATTCTGCTTCAATATACAACTAAGATTTTCTTTTTTGTGAGCACAATCATACCTAAAACAAATTTTCATTCTGCCCCAAGATATGATCAAAATTTTATCATCGCTGTGCCTAAGATAAAGCTCATACCAATGTGTTTAAGAGTCAAACAAACTTCCCACCAACCAAGGTTCAAGCAAAAGTGAATTTGGGGGGAATGTATATAAGCAAGAAAAGGTCGCTTTCTCTTTTTGGTGGAGGATTAAAGACCAAGGAAAAGACTTTTTGAGACATTCAGATGAAAGAAAAATTTTGAGTTTTTTCCCCATTATCGGACCACTCTCCGCCCTCTGCATATAACCAATAAACAATAATAAATCCTATATCCATCAAGTTAGTCGCCAACTTATCTTATAAATATCAAAAAAATCGAGAAAGAAACTGCAAAATTATTTAATAAAGAGAAGGTCACTCACAGCAACGATCATCCAAAGATTTAAATACAAATATAAATAAATATTAAATTAATTATGTTAATGGATAGTATATATATATATATATATATATATATATATATATATATATATGTGAGATATCTTAATATATATTTATGATATATGTGATATATAATATGTATATAGAGGGGTTTGGGTTGAGCCGTATTACCTTAATGGTGATCGAAATTGATCTTAGTTTTTGAAGAATTTGAATTGAAGCTTATCCAATATCTTTTAGAAGCAGAACCCAACTGATTTAATAATGTCAAGTCGGTTTGGTTCTCAATTGACCCGAACTTATGCGCACTTCCAGTGATGACCCTTGTTGGATTGCATTGCATTAAGGTTTTTAAAAGGTCAAATGTGAAATTGAGTTGGGATGTTGGTTCAAGATTCCTAACAAGGTTGAGGTGCGTTTTGAGGCAAAGATACTTTAGACACTAACAAAATTAGTTTAATTTTATATGATTCTCATTTAACTACAAAGAAAATATCATAGTACACATACATTGTAGTAGCTATTTTAGATCAATCGGACGGTTTTATGATATGGTCACCTCTGCTAACCACCCCTTCTTGGTACAACTCATTAATGAACTTACCATACATTCATATTCAAAATTTCATTTGTATAAAAATATTATATATCATTTGGGTCAGGTGATGTCATAACAAGCTGGTTCAGAAGTCACCTATCATTTTGACCCATAAAGTTTCAGGCAGGATGAGTCAAATTTAGGTAAAAAGACACAGTAGAGCTATTTCTAACCCCCTATTTGTTAATTTGCTCTAACTTTAGATCCAAAATAACTCATAATTATATATAAATATAGTAGGAGGGATTTGAAATGCCTCATTCATTTGGATTTCTTGATGTTGTGTGAGTATTCAAAATTTTTTCAGAATATAACCGATATTAAACCAAATATTTGGCAGGTATGTGCAATGTTTTTTAATCTATGTGAACTATAAATTGGATCCGTTTTGATATCCTTCGTTAGATTTTCTTCTAAAAGATTAGTCATAAAGTTATTATCTAAGTTATTTGATTTTATGTAAGCATCTATAATTTAAATAAAATATAACTACTGTGAAACTAAATATTAGTTTTGGCATGGCTCAGAAACATTGCAAATTTGTCAGTATCAAAGAGTCTCAATTCGTAGCCGTTTAACAAAGATACACCAAAACCACCATTTAGCTTGATCGAGGGAGAAAAAAGAAAGTTTGTATGTCAATTGAAGTGCAGTTTTTAAACAAGAGAATGCAGTGGTCCTAAGTCAGTGGGCCTAAGTGTCTCTTATTTAATCATAGCATTCTGTACTTCAGCTTTCATGCATTGCACATGCCAGGTTCGCTCGTCTCGTATTATCGACTGCAAAAATTTTTGGACTCGAATGTGCCTCGAGATTTAGTTTGTCCAAATCGAACGAAATAGAGTTAGCTCTCAGTCCAACAGACCCACTTGCCAGCCTCTCCAAGGATCCTCTTGTCACCGCGTGAGGGCGAAGATAGACTCAAAAAGTTTCAAAAACTCATTTGATGCCCCACGGTGTGAGATTGCTTGCAACACGCATGCACTCGAAGAAGACAAATAGTTATAAATTTTTCTCTTTTTTTTTTTTTTTCCGAAGTCATTAGAACAGGGAGAGAAGAAAGGAGAGGAGTCCTAGATGTAATGATAACGGCGGTAACGGTGCTCGGACGGCGGAAGATGCGCCATCGCCGTCGAACAAGTCGACGGGGAGGGGGCTGTCGTCGTCGCCGGAGCCAGGGAGGGAGCAAGAGGTGGGGTCCTCGTCGGGGGACATCATGAAGGCGCGGAGGACGAAGGCGGCAGTGCGGAGATAGCGGGTCCAGTCCTTGGCCAGGAGCCACGTCAGCCCCATTAGCTGGCACTCCCTGTCGCGTTCCTTGCCTTCCCGCCGGCCGCGCTCGGTGGCATTACCGCCTCCGTCTTTCTCCTCGCTTCTCAGCTGTTCCTCGAATCAAAAATAAAACAACAGATTAATTATTAGCTAACAAAAAGCCGGGCGTAAAACTACATAATCGGAACTGTTGATGAACCCATGCAATGAACAAAGAGAGAGAGAGAGAGAGAGAGAGAGAGAGAGAGAGAGAGAGAGAGAGAGGGAGAGAGAGAAAATATATAGAAATGAAGGGATTCGGATCGTTTGGATTAGATCGCAGGGAACACTGAAAAGGACTCCGCTTCATGTGCTGGATGGCAGAGAACATATTGTTAGATGAGCTATGGGCTAAGAGATATGAACGGATTATGGCGGCTTCCAATGATGCTTCTGCTCTCTATGGACGGCGACGCCTTTCACGATAATAACCAACGAAAAAAAGAAAAGAAAGAAACAAATGAGAGGTAGAGGGCAATGGTTTGAGTGTTGCCTTAACGTTCACAACGGTGAACAGAGGCTGAGGAGTATGAGAGTAGCTGCCTCCAATTGCTTCATCGCCACGTGATGATGCTTGAAGCGTATGACATTGGTGAGGATTTTTCTTTGGAAATATATATATATATGTATATATAATGGACTTGAAGACATGGCTGACAAGGCTATTTCCAGGCTTGTCTCGATATTATTTGTGTAGAGTGATTAATCTTTATTCCGAGTTCAGATCTAAAGGTCCAGTTGAATCATGGAATGCCACATTTACTGTATATCGTCACTATTTTGATTTCAGCTAACAAGTTGATGATAGGATCGTATTCATTTGGAATTAACTCTATGAACCGACACTGTGGAATAAGAATGGCTATAAGTGGGCGATGTGGAGGCGGATATGTATAGAAATCTCCATGTAACGTAGGCGGCACGAGAGGAAAGGCACGCGCGCACTCACCTGGTAAAGGGTTTTGAGGCAACTGGCGCACCCGCCGAGGCCGGGGCGAGCGCACTCACCTTCGAGGCTCCGCGCTATGTCCTCTCTCGCGACCACCCACCGCCCCTCCGACGCGGACGCCGCGAAGGATCCCGGGCAGCGGAGCGGGCCCAGGCGGATGCCGCAGTAGCAGTAGGCCACGTCGCAGGTGTCGTTGGGGCGCGGGAGCACGACTCCTTGAGCGCGGAGGGCGGCCTCGGCGGAGGCAGCGCAGGACTCGGAGTCGTCGGGGAGGACGGGGAGGTCGGCGGCGGCGGAGGAAGAGGAGGAGGGAGGAGGGAAGCGGACAGCGAGGGTGGCG
The DNA here is from genome assembly GCA_017589505.3 of Metroxylon sagu. Taxonomy (NCBI): domain Eukaryota; kingdom Viridiplantae; phylum Streptophyta; class Magnoliopsida; order Arecales; family Arecaceae; genus Metroxylon; species Metroxylon sagu. The sequence goes on from JACVBY030000174.1 coordinate 69,146, forward strand.
GCGGAGTGGGCGGAGAAGAGCCAGGCGGCGAGGGCGGGGCAGCAGCGGGGGCGGGAAGGGAGTGAGAGGGTCTCGGTGGGGGAGCAAGCGGCGGAGACGCCGCGGAGGAGGGCGGGGGGGAGGTCGAGGGGGCAGGGAACGGCGGCGGCGGACTGCTCCGGGAAGGCAGGGACGGTGGCGGAGGTGGGGGAGGGAATGGAGAGAACGAGGGAGGAAGGGATGAGGGCAGGGCCAGGGTCCAAGTTGGGCAGCGCGGACAGGAGAGGGATGGGGAGGAGGAGGAAGAGGAGGAATGGGATTTGGAGCATTTTTTTTTTTCCCGTCTTTTATTTTTCTGCCTCGTTCTTTTGGTTGAATGCTACTAGTGCTTCAAGGTGGGGGGATGGGGGAAGGGAAGGGCCGAAAGAATGGAGTGGTCGTCAACTCATTATATGGTTGGGTTTGCGGGCTTGCTTTAAAAAATGAGGCCAGGTTAAGATTCATCAGGGCTTCGTTTCACTTCCATTGTTAGCTTTTGTTTAACCGCTTGTTTACTGTATTGCTAATTTTAGGACAAACATGTTTGGTAATGTAAATGTAAATTAATCATTGATTTGTTGAGAGAACCATAAGATCACAAAGTGGCCTGCAGCTTCTGCCCTGTATGACACTGCCATGATGATATAATGCATTTTCCAAAGCAATTATATATTTGACATCATATAAGTTAATCAATAACAAAAAGGATGGCAGATTGAAACCATTTCAATAATTATGATCTCGTTCAAAAATGCTTTCTAGTTATGGTTGAATGGAATATAAGGTTAGATTTTGTTTTATGTTCTAAAATAGTTGAAAAATATTCCCTCTCAATGTGAGAAGATTGTTATCTTATGATGTTTAGAGTGTAAATGAATTCTAACATACAGAATTTGCCTAACGATTTTACGTTCAACCTTTTTTTTTATTTTATTTTTTTTATTTTTTTTAGTGACTGAAAATTCGAACCATTACTTGTGCATATTAAAGGTCCCAAATTTTTCACCATACCATATATTGAATTTCTTGTAATAAAAAAAAGGGAGCACTCATTGAGAGCCACGTCCAATTGGACTTCCTGTAATTTGTCCGGCCATTCGAAGCAAGTAGCCGACCCATTCACTGATGCGAATGACTCCTTTGGCCCACAACACATGGATCATGCTTTAAATCAAATTTGAATATTTCGCAAGTGCATAAATCAAAGAGAGACATAATGCATGAGACCAAGAAAAATAAACAAACAAAATAAATAAATAAAGATAATAATAATTAGATGCAAAAGCTTATCAGCGAATGTGACAAACACTAGGACCACCTGCCGATATTTTTTTAAAAAATTAAATATGTCAATGTTTGTCCTGAACTTTTTCATTGGATCCCTTCAGAATCTGATTCCGATGAACGTTTGCAGCTTCAGTTGATCCATATCATGCTAACTTAGCATTCTCAAGCATAAGGTACATGGTGTCCCAAGTGCCATGCGTGAATGGATCGATTTTAGATTAGGATATAATCTCAAACAGCTAGAATGCAAACGGAGCGCAAGCTTATACGGTGACGACGATACGACGACGCCTAAACAAGAGTTCCAGCTCCAAACCTCACTTCCAGATCTGATAGCCGATATTTCATGGTTCAAAATAAATAACTTTATGATAGCTTCTGATCTAATTAATGGATCGTGCCAGCGTGTATGGGGGATTTGTTTTCAGGAAACATTGAGGATTCGTCTGTGTAAGAGAGAGATTGTTGTTCTCTCCCATCTATGGCAATTCTATTGTCTGTGCCGCCTTTGTCAAAACCAATAGCATATAACAAGATTCAAAACGTTTGATTATTATTTGGAGATGCACGAAAACATTTTTGAGCCATTGCATGCATGCGAGTTTGGAAGTTGTTTTACAGGCAAAAAAGACTTGAAAATATTTGCGCTGTTAGGTAGCAAATTGAATCTATGCTCAGGAGAGTACAACTCCCTTTTGGCTCGTCTCTGCAGTCCCAATTCTCCCAGTCTGAACGCCTTGGCACGATTAAAATGGTGATGTCCGTCACCCGGCCACCGCGCGTGACGGATCGATAACCATGCTCGTCTCCATCAAATTAAACGAGGTGGCTGGGGCCGCGATCGAGCTCAGAGTCTGATCGCAGACTGGTACGCTGGTGTCCCTTTTCAGACGGTTGTACCCTTGGCTCGAGATCCCACGGAGACTGGGCCAGCTGTTCTGGTCATCGGATTCCAACGCCGGGACCCTCCGTCTTGGCTCTCTTCAACGCTCCGAGGGCATGATTCAGCTCGCAAGTACTGTTCGCACGCGGCAAAGCCCTCCGGCCACTCAGTCGAGCGTTCAGTCCATCGTAAATCGCGTTGCCTTGACTTGTGCGTGGAAAGCACGGATGTGGGCGTGTCAAGAGGGGCCACTGGATCTAAACTGTGCATCCGTGGCTGGCAAGCTGAGCCACATGCAAGTTAAAAAAGGCTGCTGCAATGAACAATAAGTTGGTTCATGCATACGGGATTGAGATGAGTGTTTCTTAAATATTGATTTTGTGATGCTATCTGACTTAAGGCCACAGTATCTTCTTCATCATGATTTGAACTTACGAAATTAAATTGGATTGAGTCATGTGAATTTAGATTGTGATTGCGGTGGCGGACGCATGCTAGAATTCATCAGCTCAAATTCGATTATTTAAACCTAGGTGAGGGTTTGCGAGTCCAAACCCAGAATCATCCTCAACCTCAAGTTTGAATCATATGTGGTCAGCCTAAACCACCTCAAGGTAACCTAAATTACATTACACTGTGGTAATTTTTTTTTTCTCAAAAAGAAAAAGAGCAAAATTAGAATGTCATGTTTAAGTAGTCTAAATTATACTATAGCAATGTTCTCTCAGCAAATTACCACCAATTGACTAACGCCAAAGATGCAATGAAATGATATCACGAGGATATGTCAATCGATTTGCTAGGATTGCTCACTTACTTATATTAAGTAAATAGCTCATTTGAACCAATTGATTTGGATCAAATTTAGATGAAAGAATCTAACTCAAAATCCTCACTTATCTCCTTTCACCCCAATTTCACATCTAATAAAATATTTGATAATTTTTTTATATTACTTTATTCAAAAAATCTAATCCAGTTTAAATATAAATTAGAGTAGACTGGTTCATATTTGAGCTTGACCTTTGTCAATAAAACGAATCAAGCTCGAGCCTCTTTTCACTTTTTTGAAGCGTTGGACGAACTGTTGGGTGGTCATCTCCAAAAGTCGGCAATCAATCAGCGGTCCCAAGATCCATCAATCAGATGGTCGTTATCACAGCGTTCCCCCTATTTCTTGTTTCCTATCTTTTATTTTTCGTGGGTGGTAGAATCCTGTGGCCTAGATATCGCTGAAACTTGGGCAGCTGGCTATTGAATCGTGGCCAATAGTGTCACGTGGACTGTCTGCATCACAGCCGTCCATACTACTTGACTGCCAGTTGGAACTTGGAAGTACACGTTCACATCACCGTCACGCCACACGAACGGTCATGATGGACCGAACAGCTCAGATGATGGACTCCTCATTTTAATTTAGATCCAGCGCAAACCCTGTTTTTAAGTCCGCAAATCAAGCTGAGACGAGAGAGAGAGAGAGAGAGAGAGAGAGGGAGGGAGGGAGGGAGAGTTCTCTGGCTCTACTCTAGGGTTTAATTTTTCTCGCTGCACTCTCGAGCTCGCTTGGTGCAGGTCGGGAACCGCCTTGGGATCGTCTGATCTCGGGGAGATCAGATCAGGTACGTCCATTGGGTAGGGCCGTTCCCGTCTTGCATCGAGTGAATTCGAGATCACTCGGCGAAAGTCCGCTTCCTTCTTCCCCTCCTCTCCTCCGAGATCGAAGCTTCTGCAATTACGTAAGCCAACCTCTTGATCTGTTGAGATTTTTAATTATTTGTCGTGCAAAATTTTTAATTAAGCTAAAATTTTGTGCTTTCAGTATGATTCATAATTTAAAATAATGGCTGTTGTAATGTTTTAGGAGAGGGTGCGTTACATTATATATATTAAATTGAGTACGTTTAAATAAATAACAGAGTCGTTATTTATAATTAAATAACAGCCATGCTGTTCTTAAAAATTAAATAACGGTCATGCTTCCATTTCCTTGAAATAATATAATCTATTTGCGGCTTTCACTCTCTCTAGAAGATATAGAAAACCCACGATTTTTCTTTAGTATTATTTTTAGATAAAATATTGGTTAAGAGAAATTTCTTCTTTGAATACAAATAATATGGTCAGGTGAAAAAGTTTTTGAGGAGCAAAAGTATATTTTTGCTTTAAAAAAATAAGGATTTATCTATGCATAGTTTCTCAGTCATGAAGTAGAATATTGTATTCTTTACTTTCATTAGTTAAAATTAATAAAATAACTAATGTGTTATTCTATCATGTCAATCAATTTATGTATTCATAGTAACATATTTATTTTATATTTTATTAATTTTAATCGATCTCATGTAACAAAACAATAAAAATGCAACATTATCTAGCAGCACAATTCTAGCATAATATTTATGAGGACAAAGTTGGATAGTTTTGAATTCATTTCATTATCTAATAGCGTAATTCTAGTTTTGGGATCCCTGTGAATGACTTTGAGTGATGAATCCTCATGAAGATAGAGAAGGGCCCTTGCAATTTCTGCTATTATATGAGGGGTCTCCTCTTCCAACCCAACTGAGAATGCTTGTTTGGACTAGAAGTTGTATTGTTAATAGTTGATTGCTAAGTATTCATGTTCTAAGACTTATAGATTATATAAGTTTCATAGTTACAAATAAAGTAATTATTCTAGGAGCTTGATTGTTAGGATGGTTTGCCAACTTAACGAATTTTGACAATCTACTTATGAGTTCTCCTTTATGTTGATGCCTTGCTGCTATGGAAGTTTAGGAAGTTTGTCTAGATTTCAGTAGTGGAACAAAACTAATCAAATAGAAGGGCATCGAGGCTCTTATTGGGCAGGAACACATAGAGGCAAGCAGATTTTCTTCTCTTGGCACAGCAACCCAACATTCCAACAAGATTCCTGTGCTGAAGTTTTGCGATTAGTTTTGCTTCCTATCAAAAATGGCCAATAGGGTCGGTTTACTGCTGCACGATCCATCTGTGTTAGTGTTTCCTTTGTGCTTCAGTTAAAAGTGTTTTATATATCTTCCAATATTTGGGAATAAAGTGTTTGATCAGTTGAAAGCTTAAAAAAGGTAACCTAACTTGCGATTCGTGAATCATGACCTTGTCGTGTATCTTTTTCTCACCAATTCAGTAATGTGTTCTCCATCCGGTGCATACTGGCTTCTATATGCTGTGCCCATCTTGGGTTCAGATTAGCAGTTTGTTGGGACTCCTAGAGAATTAAATTATTTAGGAATTATTAAACAATCTATGAGTTTTTTCTTATTTAGGGGTTATGCATGGTTTATTTAGGAGTTAGTTGTGCTGCCACTATTATAATTTGCCGCAGCTTCACTCGTGTGCAAACTGGTAGACGCCAAGAAATCAGGATTTGATTCCAATTGCCATATCCGCACGATTAGAGTCAGCTATCAAAGTTGGAGTGGATAAAGTTATTATTAAGTGGATATTATAACCTTTCCTAGTTTTTAATGATGATGAAGAAGATGATGATAGTAATAATAATGATAGCTCTTAGTCTTTAACGATGGTAGTGATGGTAGCAGCAGCTGTGATAATAATTATGAAAAAATAAAAGCTTGTGGTGAAAGTAGGCCTGGAGTTTGTGACCAAATCCTGCAGGGGTCTGCAGCTGCCCCAGATGATGCGACACTTCGTGATTTTTGGAACATCGGCGCCCATGCGGACCCACCACCACCACCACCACCACGGCTGAAGTTTATAAAAATGACGAGCTCAAGCGGCAATCAGATTTAGTTTCAGAATATATCGGTAACGCATATTTATATAAATTATGGAGATAAACGTAGTTTAAGTGTTCGTCTATCAGCGACATGCATTAGTTTTCTTGTAAGGTTTTCTAGTGCATTCCATTTGCTTTGAGGTGAGCTGTAACACCGGTGTTTGCCATACAGCTAGCATGAAGGTCATCGAAGATGAGGCTCGTCATGAACGCCTTTGAAAGATCACGCTGCATCCCCAAAAATAACATCTGACAATTTTGATCCTGAAACCATCCAGATCAATATGTAATTCTAAATAACTTAAACAACAGAGGCTTCAACAACATATAACATTCAAAATAGGCTGGATGGAAAAGAAATCAAATAACTTATTTGTTGGATCCAATGCAACACATCATGGGCCACCCAATTCATTTGTACTCGTGCAAATTAGCCAGTAAATCAACAGCGCAGCCAGTCTTAAAAGCAACGCATAATGACAAACTCTTAATATCGCAACGGAACTTTTTCTAGTATTCAAACCACCCTAAATATCCCCGGTTCCTAAATCTCAGCACTCAGAAAGCAATTGCTCAATTGCCTTCAAATCTCATGCATTTAGACTGCATGCAATCCTCATTTTCATTGCTTTGTCACATCAACAAATGCACCAGTTTAGCTCTGTTCTACTATATGAAGCCAAACCAAGGCAGATCAAGGAAAACAGTTGGAAAGCAGTTAGTTCCAGTACATGGTAGGTGTCAATAAACTAAACGGCGGTCCGAAGCATCTCAACCAGCATCTGGTTATACAGTCAGGGGTCAAGTACCAAACATACATAAGCCCACCACATAGTACCGCAGACCAAGCTGACCACACTCTGTTCAATATGTGAGAACCAGCTCTCCTTGCCATCGCTTTGCACCACTCAGCACTACACAGGTGGAGTTGATAATGGCCTGTGACAATGATGAGTAACTTGTCAGTCCCTATTCTGTAAACACCTTTAAATTAAATAAAATAAGCAATAATAGAAAAGGCAAAAAAAAAAAGGGAGATGTTAAAAAAGTATCTGCTAGAGATGAAACAACTAAAATAACAAATGAACAGCTACTGCAGTATTCAAAGAAAAATTCATGACAAGCGGACAACCAACAATAATGGAGCAGATCGCACCAGCATCTGTAACAGCAAGTCAAATTGAATACTGAATACTATTGGAAAGATAATAACAAATATTTGCTATTAATTAATGTAAAATGATGATATTTAAGTCTAAGAAATCAAAACAAAGGTGCATTTCCCTGGTTCACCTCCACTATATTTCTTGAATCCACAACCCTAATGAGTGATGGCAAACACAGAAACACACAATGACGATCCAATTGGTGGGGGATGGGGGCTAACACACTCATGCTCCAAGGTGGGGACCACCTATTTACCTAGGCAGTCTGACAAAGGTTATTGTATTAATCAAAATGCCTAGACAGTGGAACCTTCCAGGCCTCAAGTGAGGTGGTTGCCCAAATGCCTGGGATTGATGCCCATACAGGTGCCTGGTCAAATGTAAGGCCATCCTTGTCTTTGGGCAAGCCTTATCATTGGTTCATTGAAGGCATTACATTTTTTCACTGATTCTATATTCAAGAAAAAAGTATTTAGTTGAAGAAATAAAGAGTAATTCAATCAAAGAGTGCATTATTGCAAAGTAGTTGACCACCTTATTGTTTATCAATACGTATCTTTGATAGGCTTTTTATCAACTATTTATGACTCTAAAGAAGTATGCATAAAATATTATTAACCTGTAATGAATTCTGTTACTCCAGAGCCCACCCCGTGTTGCAGGCATTTTGCCTAGACCTTTAAAGGGGTTGTTGCCTAGGACCTGCCTAGGCGATTTAACAAACTTGCTGCACTAAAATTCACCCACGGCATCCTGTTACAATGGTGACTAACTAGTCACTCGCTGCTTGATTAAAGACCAAACAATTGAGCTTAAATCTGCTTATCAAGATCAGGTAAGCACAAGAAGAAAAGGTAAATTTTAAAATCAACTAGAAGAGGTGACTTGACTAGCTTCAACAGCAATTTAACAATAATGTTGCTAGAAAGGTTTGGATTGAAAGCAATTTCTGACCTCTAATCTGTATCCAATAATTGAAGGGTAAGCGGCAAAGCATCTGAATGGTATACTAGAAGTATGAACAATTCCAATCACTAAATACCAACAAACATAAAAAATCAAACAACCTCTAAGTCCAGAATCATAATTTAAAAAAAAAAAAAAAAAAATCCCTACAACTAACCCTTCAAATCTTTTTAATCCACAAACCTAACACATGAGGGAATAAACTGAAAAATGATATTCTGAAAACAATGACCAAAAAAAGAACCAAATCCTGTTGAAAGATCAAACTTACTTTGGGGTGAGTATTTTTCAGAAATATGTCCAGTACTAAATAAGACCAACCTCTAAAGAAAACAATTACAATCTCAATACTGTCAATTGTACTACTTCGTGAAGACACTACTTGAACCAACACAGAACAACAGATTACTTCTGTTCCTTATCTATCATTTAGGAGGCAAATAGAAAACAAGACACTGCTGTCATGTTTATGATATGGTCACCGGTGTGTATTCTTTTACTATTTTCAGGAAAAGGCTGAATGCTATTGCTCCTTCACATTCTCATTGATCTTGTTCAATAAAAATAGAGGACTTAAAGGTTTTTAAACCAAGCTGAACCAATCACAGGTTGAGCAGTTCTCAGTGTCAGTAGGACTCAATTTTGGCACCGAGGAAGATTCCTCAGGGAATGTGTTGGAGAAATCAATTCAACAATGAAAATGAGTTAAATCAATTCAACAATTTGCTGCAGAAGTGGAGAACGTGAATCTTAAGCCATAAAGCATCTTGAGAATTCATGTTGAATTTTAAGCCATGTAGCAAGGAATCCCACAATGTTGGAAGTCTTAGCCATGTCTTATCTCTGAATTTTAAGATATATAGCAAGGAATCCCACAATGTTGTGAAGTTTTAGCCATGTCTCATCTCACAAACAGTTGCTAGGCTATTTTCAATACCTTGGGTAAAAAGTGATACTTTAACATGGCGGGCAAGTCAAGAAAAATGAAGATCCTAAAGTGCTAAAGATTTATAGTGAAGTCATTGTCAAAAATCAAATAATTAAACTGATTCTGATTATGTTCTCAATAAAGTTAAGTCTTATAGATCAAGACATCTGAAAATGATGCATTATGAAACTACTACAGAAAATGATGTTTCTGATTAGACTTGTGATTGATGGTTTATGAAGCAAATGGAACAAAAGAAAGCAGCCGTCACTACAATCCCAGGGCTGAATCTTATATTTAAAAGGACAAAGGCTAGAAGGATCATGGTCGAACCTGGTTAGCCAAGAAGAATTAATGATCAAAAAGGTTTATATACCCAAACACGGGAAAAGAGGACGTGCAGCTTCATCTTTGCTGTCATTTATGAGAAACTTGCACCATATAGAAGCATTAGCATAAAATCCTGTGGAATGAGGCAACTAAGGAAACATTGAATTAAACAATCATGAACCTAAGCCAAATCATCATGCAAACTTAAAGGCTTGAACTTTAACGATATCAGCATTGCACAAATGGCAAATCACCTTGCAAAGTTTGGCATTCCTTCACATATGAATCTTTCCCTAGATAAGCCACCAGCTTCTTTGTATAAGCTTGACATCAGAGACTTCCAGGTATGTCTTCATCACATGGGAACTTTCCCACGTTATGATCTTTCTATTTCTGTTTTATATCAGACTTTTAAGTAGCATTTTCAATTCATATTTTAGGAAGCTTACAGCTTATCTAGTCATGGAAAAGTTTCAGCATTTGAATAAGAAATATGATAAGAGTCTTATGCTAGTTATGAAAGGGATTCATGATTTGAAATTTAGTAGTTTCGTACAAGGTTTACAGAATTGGTTTCAGTAACCATACTGGTACTCAATTGATATACCGTTGGCACTATCCTGCTTTTGGTACCAATACTCAATAAGGGGGTGTACAAAGCATCCATTTGGTTCCCTACCAGTACCAGTAAGCATGCCTGGTATGGTCCAGTACTGAAAACCATGATTTGGTTAATTGTGGGCTCTTGTCATTTATTTATGGGCAGAAATTGTACTAAGTTTTAGCTATCAGGTTAAGAGTCTAAAAGGGAATAATTTATTCTGAAACAATATCTTATGCATGGTTGATAAAGATACAAACCAACCTTTCTTCAATCATGAAGAAAGCACCGGCCGATGTTTTATGTGTTCTATAGTTTTGATGATACATTCAGCATTTCTTAAACCCAGCACCCATGCATGACTACCACCCCACTCCCCTCCAAAAATAAAAAAGAAAAGAAAAGAAAAGAAAAGAAAAGGTTTACTTAGCATGAAGCTACTTTCTTCTTGATGTATGGTTGATTTGCCAAGTATATCACTTTTAGTCCCTTACTGCTTGGTTTATCATTTTTTCAATATCCCAGGCCTGAAATTCAAATTAAGAATGAATCAATACTCACAAATAGCAAATGACATGATACTGTGACATCTCTAAGTAAGAAATCAATTTTAACTGGTAATGGGGCAGGAATCAGCCATGTCATCCCATAGTTGACTTAAATTACTGTGATAAAAACTAACATGTTAAAGCATCATAATATGCCATCCCCATTCATTAAGACAAACTATTTGCTCTTCCAAAACTTGTTTTTATAAAACATAAAATAAAGAGCCAAACTATTTCTACAAGGAGTTGGTGAAAAAAGACAAAAATCTCTTCCAAGACTGGATTGTTTCCTCAGCTATGACAATAAAATTTATGAATCTTGTTTCAACTGTGTTGTTACCTGTTAAACATCACTAGTTCAGACCTAAATTTCAACCAAAGACTATAGAATCTAAATCATGCAGCACCATATAAAAGAAACAAATAAAGCTACGTATGCCAGAATAGATTATATAATCCATACTCTTCAGTTCGTGCTTTCTTGCATTGATCTCCTCCATTATGTTTCTTCTTTGAGCGCTTTCTCTTGCTATTAGGAGCCCTATACTGAGCATCATAGGATTGCATAGATGGCCCAGCCAGATCATTTACTTGGCTTGGTTGTGCATGATAAGATCCTGGAGGTAGACAGCCTGGTGCAAGAGTTGACAGTGATGTGCCACTTCTAATTGGTCCCAAACTTTGTTCGCATGAATATTCTTCTTTAGGTTTCTTAGCTTCAAGAAGCAATGGTTGTGCCACTGCAGCAGCAGGAAGTTGCCCTACTTGCTTATGATATGCAGGACCAGCTAAGTCATCATTTGCTGGGGCAGCCTGAATTTCTTTTCCTTTCGCATTACTGCTACTAGAGTCATTCCTTTCTTGCTTTCCTGAGGCCACATTTCCCAGCTGTGAAAAACCTGAGTCACTATTCCTTCGTATTGCAGCATACAATTTACCCTTAGATTTTACAATTTGAGACATGAGAGTCCTTGTATTAGAGTGAGCTGCAAATCATAATGAAGGATTAATGAGCTTCTTCTACAAGTAACTCTACTACTTCTTGATAAATGATCTAAATTAACCAAGTGTCAATCAAGTAAGCATAATAAAGAAAACCTAAGATGGACTCGATAACAGCACGTGCAGCCATTTGTTCTGCCTCTTTCTTGCTTCTTCCTGCAGCACCTGTATAAGTTTTTCCATCAAAAACCAAGGATGATATAAAAAAAGGAAGCAGCCCCCCTTCTAACTGAGTTGTTGCATATGTAGGCTTCTCTATATTCATCTTCACTGCATACTCATGTAGGATAGACTTGCAGAATGTAGTATCCTGAAAGATGGTAGACAAAGTCAGATACATATATTTCAGGATACTACATATATAAAATTCAGAAACTCAAACATGATCTCATGAATAATAGATATGCAAAGTCATTATCGGCACCATCATCATCAACTATTTATTCAAGAATATGGTTATCATTTTATGTACAACATAGGGAAGTTATACAGATCCATAAATTTTAAATTATTAAAATATATGTACTCTGCCAGCTCATCAACTGATTTTAGTTTTTGATTGAAGCATAGACAATGGTCCAGTCATATATTGTAGTACTCAAATTATTATAAGTAAAACTTTTGTCATGGTCAATGACAATACTGAGTACAGCAGAGTATGATGCCTCAAAATAGTGGAGTTGACATTACCAAATCTGGAATTAGTTGATTTCAGTTATAACTGTACAAATAATGGATTACGAAGCTCCAAAGTAAAAGTTTGTGGTATTAGGGGTTAATTTCAAGCAATTCCAGAGCTATATCAATGAGTCTTCTGTATGAAAACAAAGTGAGTAGAGTGGCTTATATTGTCCTTTCAAATGGCAAGAAGTTGTATTACTTTACCGAGAAATTAATTAGCTTGTCTCTAATTTCTAAGTAATACAATACTAGATATCAAAAAAATCACAGTTCATCATACTTCTACAAGCGAACTTGTTAATGCGTAGATTGTTACGTAATGGTGGCACCCAAGAAGTCATATGAAGCGAAAAATCATGGGGATCTGATTACTTAGCAACATATAACAAAGCAAAGGATACAACATTCTTTGCCCCACTGTTCTATGAACAATTTATCTCATCTACTGCAATTTTTTTTAAACAGAAAACCAGCCTGCAAATGTCCCATAAAGCATTGTAGTTATGGTCTATATTCCATGATTTTCACACTTTTGTTCATGTAATCTTAAATTTATGTACACGAAAAATGTGTGTGTGCACGTGCGCATGTGCCTAAATCTTATTTTGCTTTATGAGCAACATACTAAATTCACAAACAAATGCATAACTTAGCAAAACAACCACAAAGAAGGAACAACAAATTTCTTAATCTTCTTGGTGTATGACTATATAATTAAGGAATAAAAGTAGGATTAAATGTCTCAATATAATATTTTAACATATGACATCTATTGCATCATTTTTTTTCCCAATGATCAAATGGTCCGCAAAAGTCTTGTAAAGCATTGCGGTTATGACTTATATTTCATAATTTTCATGCTTTCTTTTGGGTAATCTTCAAGCTACCTACATGGAACATATGTGCTCGCCTAAACCTTGTAGTTATGGTCTATATTCCATGATTTTCACACTTTTGTTCATGTAATCTTAAATTTATGTACACGAAAAATATATTTGTGTGTGCGCGCGCGCGTGCCTAAATCTTATTTTGCTTTATGAGCAACATACTAAATTCATAAACAAATGCATAACTTAGCAAAACAACCACAAAGAAGGAACAACAAATTTCTTAATCTTCTTGGTGTATGACTATACAATTAAAGAATAAAAGTAGGATTAAATGTCTCAATATAATATTTTAACATATGACATCAATTGCATCATTTTTTTTCCCAATGATCAAATGGTCCGCAAAGGTCTTGTAAAGCATTGCGGTTATGACTTATATTTCATAATTTTCATGCTTTCTTTTGGGTAATCTTAAAGCTACCTACATGGAACATATGTGCTCGCCTAAACCTTGTTTTGTTTTATGAGCAACATGCTGAATTCACAACTAATGCATGACTTAAAAAACATTCACAAAGAAGGAACAACAATTTCTTAATCTTCTTAGTGTATGACTATGTAATTGAACCATAAAAGGCAAGCTTAAATGCTTCAATACAATATTTTAGCAATTTTTTTAAGTTCTTTTTTTTTTTTACAAGTATCAAAACAAATTAAGAAATAAACAATTTAAGTTGCAAGGTCACTAGCATCAATCTGTAGAGTATGAGTATGCACAACACACGCTACACATATTTGGAAGGGTAAAAATATTGCAATGGCAAATTTAAACGAGACCATGATTGAAGAGTTGCAACATACTGCATGAATTAAGGGGATTCCTTCATCCCTTATCTTCATAGATATGCCTTCAAGAGCAAGTTTTGCCACATCTTGCTCTGCTTCTTTTCGATGAGGAAATGTACGAGGTGATATGAATGTCACTCCATCTATGATAACAGTAGATCTGAATTGTGGTGCATGTGGATACCCTTCATTAACAGTTTGATATAATGGCAAAGGTATAGATGACCTTTGAGCATATTCTTGTAAGCGATTTTTATGCATGAATTGCTCTGCCAATACATGAAGATCAAAATTAAATTAAACAAAAAAAAAAATCTATTCAGTTAATTGAAATCACATGGCTTTCTATATAACAAAGACCCATAACATTCAAATGAAATTAAAATAAGTGCAGCATGTATTTGTTTTTCATTTATAAGAAAACAAATTCAAATTACATCACTTGAAAATAACAAAAGCACCCAAAAAAAATCTCATTATAAAAGAAAAAATATAATCAAGAAAAACCATAGGCATATTAGCCAACTCCTTCATTACTCAAATATATACAATTCTAGCATTTTACCTCCAGCAACAACAATCTACGATCAACCCTTAGAAAATCCACCTTAATTAGATCATGCCAGATTGGTATTATTTAAGAAAATCCATTACAATCTAAAAGTTTAAGGTAGATTTAAAACATTTGCAAGTTAATTAGGAAATTAACCAGGCAAACCAAAAAAATAACATTATAACTTCTTTCACACAAGAACTGCAAAATGAGAAAGTTGAGAAAATAAACCAATAATGTTCTTCAGCATTAATTTTGCTAGTAAAAATAAGAGCAAAAGTTACCATCCCATAGAAATGGTCAAACTTCAATAATCTCCTGCAGCATTGATTGTGCTAGTAAGAACAGGAGCAAAAGTTACTATCCCATAAAAATGGTCAAAATTATTAGCATAAATAAGTAATTGACTGACTACCAGCTGATAATCTTGTAACACAATTCCTGATCAACAGGAGAGAGAAAGTAATACACGATCAACCAATATCAGTATAATGAAAACCAGACAATCTCCGACATACTCTATCAACAAAGCAAATAAAGAGAGTAGTCTAAGCCAGTCAATGTGGAGTGGTTTGATTTGTTATTCCTCATCAAAATTTTCATGACATATGCAAAACTTCTGCAAAACTAAGTCAAACATCCCACAGGACTATTGTAACTTTCTCACATTAAACTTGCTTCTGGAAATTCCTCAGTCACCTGATTAGATTAATTTGCATACTTCATAGAACTAATAACAATAGATTATTCACAGTCATTTTACTTTAAAAGTTTCAGTAGAGACCAGCACACATACTTACCATGGTCACATCATTGCCCTTATAAAAGATCAACCTTAGGCAACAGAACTCTTTTCACTATGGTATAACACCAGTCAAATGACACTCTTATGAAGTAGGTAGCAATATTAGTTACAGGACCAACTAGTAGGACCCACAAGGCATTGACCTATCAGATTGCATCAGATTGGTAAGTGTGTTAAACCAATGTTTTAGTGATATTACTCAACACCCTATAATTACGGATAAGTTATTCAAAACAGAGTATTGTTTAGCAGGCTGCTTCAAAACCCTTCACATTCAAGCCTATATCAAATACAAAATGATACTACATTGTAGAGTCATATCAACGCAGTACCTACATAAAAACAGTTAGAGTTGGAGGATCAAGATATCAGAAATTGGATATTGATCTTTGTCAAATTCTTTAAAAATTTCTTCAAATATCATACATCTAAAGAGGCCCAGCACAATTAATTAGTCTGAAGAAAATGATCAGAAACTTATTGCATGTCAACGTTTTGTTTTGGAAACTATGTGCTTCTTAAATAAACATTTTATAAATAACATTTTATTATTGTTATTTCATCAATATATGTTTAAATTAAACCATTCATAAGTACCAAATCAGATATATGATATGATATTTATGCTTGTAATTGAATTGACTGTCCCTTAGTTCATAAAATAGTAGTGCAAATAGCATCTTGGAAATCTGTTCACCAAAGGCTGATGTAGAATTTATGATCATGGATGAACTATCAAAAGTTCTTCCAATTGGCAGGATATGTCCAAAAACAACAACAAAGCTTAATTCCAAACTAGTTGGATCGGCTATACGAATCCTTTTTTTCCTCCATTCTGCTCGGTTTAAAGTTAAAAATTAAGATGCATAACTTTTTTTTTTTTTTTGTAAGATGCAAAGATATCATAACTTTTTTTTTTGTAAGATGCAAAGATATTAAATCTTTTTTTATTATTTTCTCATATGTGATTTTCAATCTACCTCTACCTCTTTTTTCTTCTACTTATATCAAATTACTCCTTCACATCAATGCATCCCTAGATCTACGTTATGTCTAAAAAGACTTCCATATATCATAGCAAAAGATATTGATCTTTCTTTATCTTTTATGGTGCCCGGATAAAATGATTCCTCCCATCAAATAAGTAGTTCTATTTGGAGTGTCCATATACCCAGCAGCTGCAATAGAAATTCTATTTCAGATGATGTATTCATTCACTTCTCCAATATATGAGCTCACGTCAATTGCACTTTCATGAATAAAACCAGCATGAGACCTTAGGTGGAATGCCATGGCACCATGTAATATTATGAGGATATGCATTAGGCATGTTTCATGATATATAATCCAGCAACTTATTAATTGTTTAATTTTCAAAGAGAATTACATCTGAACATAAGGTATGGAGAAGTAATTCCAAAAACTACTTGATCAAAGTAACAAAATTCAGTTAATAGATGACAGTTGGATCCAATGATTTTTCCAGTGAACTAGAATGCATGGAAATTTGAAGTCAAGGATATCAAGAAGACAAAAACTATTTACTTTGATTGAAGTTCAACTGGTCATTTGATCTACTCAGAGTCATCAGATTTGATCGGGCAAAATAAAAAGGAGATTTTTTTTGGCAAGCTCGGGAAGGAAAGAAAAGATATAGATTAAATGATTTGCTGTCATGATGAAAGCCAAAGAAGTCCCACTAGTAAATGGTTTATGATACACAGAATAAAAGGGGTTTGCTGATAACAACTTGATTATTGCGGCAAGCAATAAGCTGAAGAAACTCAGAACAACATCCAATATGGGATGTAATACAACCACATAAAAGTATTAATCTATAAACTGGTACAAAAACCCTAGCAGCTCATATTAGGAGGATTATGCACAAACTAGTGTCCGAGGAGCAGTGAGTTTTTATTACTAGCCAAAATATATCAGACAACATTCTAATTGCTTAGGAGGCTATGCATTCCCTCCGTAGAGCATCATCTCGATAACCCTTAATGGCCATCAAACTAGATATGAAACGAGCATATGATAAAATTAATTGGGATTTCCTTATTACTGTTCTCCATCACTTTCATTTCCCTACTCAGATGATTCAATGGATGGTTGTCCATCAGCCTTCCTTTGCAGTGTTGGTTAATGGGTCTTTCTCTTCTCCCTAGATCTCGATTTCTAGGGTTTTCACCAGTTGGGTTATGATTGGGGCCATATTCTGACTTTTTTCAATCTAATATGGGTCTTAGACATGGTCATCCTCTGTTCCCCTGCCTCTTTATACTTTGAGCAAAGATGATGACTAGAGGAATTCACATGGCTGCAACCGAGGGGTGTTTGGGTACAAACAAAATTTTGCAAAAGTCCTTCCATAAGCATCTACTGTCTGCACTGTCTCCTTTTATCTAAAGCCAAACCTTCTGACTGAAGATAACTTTGCAAAGTCATCTCGGGATATTGTTTCCAGTCTGGCCAAGCAGTCAACTTTGATAAATCTATGGTGGTCTTCAGTCCAAAGATATCGCACCATTTGGCCATGGAGTTGACTGGCATTTTGATAATTTGGGCTCCATTTTAGGTGTTCCCCCTCAGAGGCTCCAGATAGCGGATTGTTAACTCACAAACACTAAAAGACAAGATCCACAAAAACTAAGATCCTTGGAAATGGAAATCTTTATCTACTGCTCGTAGAGCTACACTGGTTCGTTCTGTTCTTTGCTCTATACTAGTGCACACTATCTCAAGTATTGTTGTTCCCAGCTCCTTTATTTCTTGGCTTGATCATACCATCTGGAGTTTTCTATGGGGTCATTCTATAGATAGATGAGCACTCCAAATTATTCCTTGGCCAGTTATTTGTTGAGACAGAAATGAGGGTGGCTTGGGAATTCCTCAAGTTGACCTTTGGCATCTACCTCTCCTTAGTAAACTTGTAAGCAGAATTGTATTGTACTCTAATAGATTATGTTACCGTCTTGTTTAAACAAAGTATAGTTTTCATGATGAATGGAGAACTCATAACCTCCTAGATCTTCATCTCCTATTTGGAAGGAGTTATTCAAGGTATCTTCTCTTATCTCAGATCATTTCATCTAATCTATTGGCTCCAGTGAATCTCTCTTGTTTTTTCACAATCATGGCTCTCTTCGGTGCCCCTTAATCAGGTGCCTTTGGAATACATATAGAAGTTTTGCCAGCCCTTCCTACTGTTATTGGTTTCCCTGATTGTAGTGGGCATTGGAATTTCACTCTTCTTCGCAATTGTTTTCCATATTGGATAGTAGACCAAATTGCTACTATTCCAACTGCTAATTTATCTTCAGACTATATCCTATGCTGTGGCACTAGATTTCACAAGGAAGTTGTGGCTAGAGAGGTGTACAAAGCTATCTCGTGATCTTCGAACGGTAGTTATCCTCCATCAATTCACAAAATTTGGAAGCTAAGAACCCACACAGGAGCACTTCATTTCTTATAAAAATTGGCACCAGGAGGTTTGCCTAATCTTTCTTTGTTGGTTCATCACCTGCAATCCATTTAGAATACCTATAAGTGATGTAATTTAGGCAAGGAAACTATGAGCATCTTTTCTTCCTTTGCCCATTATTCAGATCAGTTTAGGAATTGGTTAATTGTAGATACTTCTTGCCCATCACCTCCACTTCTCAAGCCATTGATTTCCTTTTCTCTAAACCATCTTCCAATGACATGCAATACTTTCAGTTATTGTTGATTTATCTTCTGTAGATGATTTGAAAAGGCAAAATGAGGTTATGTTTCAAGGTGTTCCCTTTAATCTTGTAAAAATCAACAAGCATGTGGAACACCAAGCTAAAAATTTTCTTCAATCATGGAACCTTAAGAGAGCATTTGGTATAAAGTGATCCGCCGAGGATCATCGGTGAACCATGGAACGGTGATGGGATCACCCCGTTTGGTTGGTTTAGAGTGATCCTATATAGTGTTGATTCAAGATTACCCCCACCACATGGATTACCCTCTTGGAGGATCATCTTACCACCGTCCTCAAGAATGGTGATCCAAGAACACCAAGAGGATGATTTTGGGCTGAAATCTATAGACCAAAATGCTCCTTATTTGTAATAAATATATTATAATAGTAATAATTACATATAACATAATATATAAAATTAATAGATTATATTATTACATTATTATACTATAATACAATATAATACATATATTATATTTATTATATTAAACTATCATACAATATTATATATTATATATTTTATATTATATTATAATCTAATTTATTAAATCATATTACATTATATTTTATATAATCTATTAAAATATATTATTGTATTATATTATATTATTATAATATAATATCGAGAGGTAAACTTGGCTATATTCGAAATGTAGCTAAGTTCAAGATCCGATCATCTTCTCCACCCTTGGATCCACATGAATCCCTAAGCCACTCAACCTTTTTCACTTTTTTCATCTTTGAGATTCATAAATTGTATGAATTCAAGATGAGAGAGGTGACCAAATCTAAAATTGGCTACATTCGAATGTAGCCGAATCTATCTCTAATATCAATATAATAATGTTAAATTATAACATATTGGTAATATTTTATTTATAATATAATATATAAGATATAATATATGATATCATAATATTATTACATTATACTATATTGTTATATTATATTATATTATAATTTATCTATTATAATAATAATATAATACATACAATACAATATAATATATCATACTATATTATATATGTTATAATGATAATTTAAATATAATAGGGATAATTTTGGTGTTTTATAGTTAGTAACCTTAGATTTTCATGGCATATCAAACATGATGTCACTAGATCACCAGTAATCCTTGATCACTATGATATACCATACCAAACATAGTGATCTTGATCACTAAAGATCATATCATCCCAGGATTAGGATCACTAGTGATGCAAGATCACTGGGGTGATCGCAAAATGGTCACCAAACACCCCTAACTACTTTGAGGACTTCGGCAATTGGAGCAAGTCATTTTCCCAAAATTGGGAGCTCTTCAATACATCTTTCATTTCTTGGCAGCCCCCCACAATCAAGGTTTCTCAAAATAAATTTTGATGGTTCAGTCCACTCTAATAGTGTCAAAACCGGTTCCATTATTCATGATCACTTCGGCAAGCCTCTATTAGCTGTTGGATTTCCACTTAAGCATATGCCCGTGCCATAAGCTGAACTTGTAGCAGCCTAGAAGGGCATTCAAACTGCATATGAAAGGTTCCCAGGTTATGGCTACCTTATCGAAGATGACTCTACTACAGGTGTAGCCTTGCTGTTGAATCATACAAAGCGCTCTCATCTAATCCTTCAACGGTTACTCAATCTTCTGGAAAATGCTTCTTCTATCCATTGATGAACAATGTTTTTTTTTAGCAGCAAGAATTCCCCTCCCTTTGTTGTACATTCTCAAAGTTGATGCTAGGAGTATTGCTTTCTTTAAGCCTTAAATGGCCTTATTGTTATCAAAAAAAAAAAAGGTATAAACTACAAAAAGCTATGCACACATAAACCAATTAAAGGACAACAAGGTATGTGTGTGTATGTATGCACCTATACATGCATGCATGCATTAAGGGCTTGTTTATTTGGAAAGAAATAGCCATAGAAAATAGAGGTTAATGAAAAACTAAAAAGAGGTAGACTTGGCTACATTCGAATGTAGCCAAATCTAAATCCGATCACCTCCTCCACTCTTAAATCCACATGATTCACAAATCCTAAAGATGAAAAAAAATAAAAAAAGATGGGGTAACTTCGAGATCCGTGTGAATTTAAGAATGAAGAAGATAATCAAATCCTGAACTTGGCTACATTCTAATGTAGCCAAGTCTACCTCAAGTGAAAATGTCTCTTATTTGGTTGGACTTTTAAATGTGTCAATGAGAAAGAATACTTCCCATAAGAAAAGACACATTTCATATTCATACGGCAAGTAGCCATCCATGAGGGACATAGGAAAGCCACTTTCCCATGGGCTGAGAAGTTAATTAATGGTTTTTCATTCTAAAAATGTTTTCAACCAAGAAACAAAAGGAATATATATATATATATATATATAACTTGCATCTTATATCCAGAAGCATATATAGCATTCTTTAGCCATTTCTCAAGAAATTGGATGGCCAACTAAACACGAGTCACTTGAAAAAGTATACTTCCCAAGACTCTTTTCTGGCCAACTAAACATATCGAGACAATTTTCCTAAAAGCCCAATTCTTAGGCATACACTCCCCAAGACTCTTTCTAGACATTTCCTTCCCATTTCCCAAACGAGGCTATAAGGAGAAAGAATATGGAAGGAAACCTGATGACTGATACATATTTTTAAGGAGAAAAGGAGAGAAGAATTAAAGCATGAAATATATCTAGACAACCAAGAATTCATTAAGACAATGTTCGACGTGACAACATCCAGGCAATTTTCAAACGATCTTGTGAAAAGATCACAAAGCTCTACTCTGACCAGAAAGCACACAATATCTTTATTTGAAGAATTGTTTTGCAACAATAATCTATTTAAGAAAAAAATTACAAGGAAAATGTCCAGTAATAGAGGTAATAATCACACGACTACCACCACACCACATTGAACAAAAGAGAAAAGGACGCTCACACTCAGTTCACATCATCAAATCGTGCAACATTAAACTGTATCTCACTTCCACCATAACATCTAATCAAAAAAACTTGATAACAAGAACCATACAGATATCACTTATTTTTTCCAATACCAGCTATCTTGAATGCATTAAAACACATGAAGAGAAACATCTGAAAAAAAGGGCAAAAAGCTAGATAATAGAGGTAACAACCACGCTATTACAACCACTTCGAACACCAGTCATCAATACTTGATTATTAAAAAAAAAAAAAAACCTCAGTCCACATTGTCAAATCGTCCAACATTACACTCTGAACAGCGGCAAAACTCACTGCCGCTATGACTTGTCATTGAAAAAAGAAAAATAGATTACAATCAAAAAAAAAAATCCACAAATACATCAAAGATGTTTTAAGAAACCAACTATCCTGAATGCATCAAAGCACGTATAAACAGATATTTCTAGGAATCCCGAAAGAATACGAGAGATCTGTATGCGAAGGAACTGAGGCAAAAAGATGAGAACAAACAGCCAATATGAAGGAAGAAAATAGGAATACAGCCACCGGATAGAAGTGGAAAAGGTTTGAAGGCGCTCACCGGGATTCGGTTGCGCCGCGACCTCCATCTTTGGCGACGATCGGCCAAAAGAGAGCGACGACAAAAAGGGGGTGGGCGGAGAGGAGGGGGCTAGGGTTTGGAATCGCCCTTCTTGAATCTTAGAGGATGAACACGGACGGCACCGTCTCAGAGGGAAGAGACTATTTGCTCGCATCCACCAGCCCCCATGCCACGAGAGGAACCGCAGGAGGCTACCATTCGTTGGAGCGGACCGAGGACTGTAAGCGCCCCTTGCTCGAACCCCGGAAACGCCGATATTTACAATGGGAGATCAATAAATTAACGGAATGCACCTAACGCCGTCAGCGTGCTAGCGTGCGTGATAGATGATCATGCCAGCGTGAAATGGGCTGGAGTTGCTCGCGGACGGAACGGAGCATTTGTTCGATTCTAGAGAGGGAGGTAAGAGAAATTAATGTTCCACCCAATCCCCATGGCTTTATTCCCATCTGATAGAGATGGGCTGGGAGGAGGTAGCTATGGGTTTATTGCCATGTCCGTGATGTATACATAATTCTTCATTCTATAAGAAGCTTAGATTTCTCTAGAAAAACAAAGGTAGAGACATGTACCACTTGTTATGATGGTGGTTCTATACATTTCACTTTCTCAGCAGAAAATTGAGTGACAAATATCTAATAATTTATATCTAAATTCCATCCTCACACTAATCATAAAAGAGATGATCCAATAATAATAATTTTGTAATAATGTAAAGAATTGAATTAAAAATTATCTTTTACTAAATCCTATCAGGTATAACTTAAAAATTATTCCTGCTTTAACTAATTAAATCATTTGCAATAAATGTAATGTAAAATAATTTAAAATATTTTACATTAAATATGTGTGCATATTAGAAAAGATATTTCAATATGAAAAGATAAAAAATAAAAGTATTGATTAATATGAAGCATCCATCAAAACATACATCATTAAATTTATAATACCTCATAAAAAATCCTATGTCAGATAGAAA
Organism: Metroxylon sagu; assembly: GCA_017589505.3. Taxonomy (NCBI): domain Eukaryota; kingdom Viridiplantae; phylum Streptophyta; class Magnoliopsida; order Arecales; family Arecaceae; genus Metroxylon; species Metroxylon sagu. The sequence continues at coordinate 92,610 of JACVBY030000174.1, forward strand.
AAAATGATTTAAAAAGTTTATGGCTTAAGTTCATTTGCTATTGATTAATTTAGATTTGAGTTTTTAAAACCATATAAATTCGATCCGATAACAAATTAATTAGATCTTTTAGAATGCTAAGAGCATACAAATAGTATCGATTCAAATGTGCAAAAGTTGATAAAACCTAAAATTAAAAGAAAAAGATTATTCATGAGATATAAATGGTATCGTAGTGTAGCGTGCAACTGATAGATAGACTTGAGGCATTAATCTACGATGCAAAAGTGATTGGATTGAACCAGCACAAGTATATTAACAAATCCCCTGTAGATGTGCTAATCAAACATCACCATGTATGGAGGAAGGCTAGAGCAAGAAAAGGTGGCATGCCTTTTTTTATTTTTTTTTATTTTTTTTTTATTGCATGGTTTTTATTGAGTGGCGTGAGCCTGGTTTTTAGTGGGATGGGTCCAGTTATTAAATTTGGGGAAAAAACATCATCTCTACTTTGAAATGATGTAGAGTCGTGAATTTTGATCATTTTGAGGATGGAGCATTTTCCTTCTTCGCTTGGTCACCTCTTCTCAAGAAAACCTTTTCAGAATAATATCAAACGAACACTTGGACAAAGCCATTCTCTCCTCCCCGTGTCAATTGTATCTCCTGCATCGCTTTATCTGCGACAATTTATGACTGAAAATATTTTTTAAATTTTTTTACTAGTTTAGAGAAACATTTTCTAGAGTATGAAGAACTCAAAAGATTCAACATCGTCAGCATTGTTTCAAGAAAAAAAGGATGTAATAGCACTTTGCGAAACAATATGAGGCCATCCTCCAAAACAATTTGAGGGGAAAAATACGTTCATTTCAACCTGCCATTTAAGGAAGTATACTATAATGCTATCCCTCTGATGTTTATAGTGGAAAAAACAGACTGGCTACTGAATAACCGCAGATTGAATCAAATATATTTTCTAAAGAGATCTTGATGAGGCCCACGCTGTGTCACAGGCTGAGCAATTTAACGAGATTACAAATTTTGCTTCCCCAAAGATTCAGCACCAGCTTAATGATTGTTTTCAACTTCCGACAGTAATTCATTGCTTGCTACACCCTTCCTCTTCTCTAAGTGCCTAGATATCCACTGTAAGCCTTTCCTTGTTTCAACCTCACCATTAACTTCAAGGGCTATGCTATCTTAAAGCATTGCTTATCAATCACGTATCAAAGTGCCGAAATAAAAATATTAAATACAATCATAGTATCAGCTAATTTCTCAGACTAGAGAAAAGACTCAAAATTACAAGCACAGACTGCAGGCGCTCGCAAGTTATTGATACAATGATCTTCCAGCAACAACTCATACAGCATGGTTGCCAAGAGAACATATGGGTTCCACCATATGCAAACCCAGATCATAGTTCCCTCTAATCAATGAAGGTGAGGATATTGCCATGATTAGTAACAATCTTAGCTAATCTGACATGAAACTTGGAGTTCAAGGCTTACATCCTAAACTGTGACTAATGTTGCACTTATTATATATTCTAATGACTCCTGCTGCTAAGCATACAATTCAGTGATTTTTTAGGACAAGCCATCAGCCACAGCCTCCGTGTTCTCAGAGATCGGTTCCTCCTCAAACAGTTTGCCAAAGTCCTTATTTACTCACAGTTCGCATACAATTCAGCTACCTTTTGGGATAAGTCATCAGCTGCCTCCTCTGTGTTCTCAGATATAGGTTCCTCCTGAAACAGTATACAGAAGTCCATACTTATGATTTTATAAATTAAAAAGTAAAAAACTAGTCATGATTATATAGTATTTGTTTCCCTTTATCCATAGAAAATTCTGTATTAACAATTAACTCTGAAAACGAGGTAAGTGTACTTTCATGTTTTTCACGGAAATCCATGAAGTCAATGGGCCAAATTTTGTCTTTCCAGCCATTGATGGATGTTAGAAATAACAAACAGACAAGTTTAGGAAGCCATCTGATAATAGGCATGTCAACTGTTAATGCATAGCATGACAGGGTTTTAGATACTGCTCATTGGGAAGTTAGAAAATAATAGATTAGCATAATTAAATTGTCAAGAACATGTAACTGGCTGGAAGGAATGAAGCAGTGAAGCTTTGCTTGTATAACAGAACAATTTTTATGAATTGCTCATCCTTTTTCTTTTTCCTTTTCCTTTCTCTCTTAGCAGTTGGCTGGGAAAAGTAAATTAAAGTCCATTAGTTTGTGTCATAAATGAGGATTGATATCCATTCATCATGGAACACAAAAGAAACTGCCACTAGTCCAAGGTTGTTTTGTCTTCATCTATCTGGAAGGGTAGCTAGTCCAGAGAGAATTCTAAACAACCTTGACTGTGAATCAGCCAACAGTGAGAACAAATCCATCTTTGCACCTAAAACATACAACACCATTTTTTTCCTTTAATGAAACAATGATTAAGAACAGACTAAAGGAAGATATACTGATCTGTACTTACTTCTGAATCCTTCCTTCCTTTGACAACTACACACTTGGAAGCGCTGATGCTAGCACTCTTCAACAAGCTACGAGCACTGTAATTTGGCTTTTTTATGCCATCTGTAACAGATGCATGATCTGATCTCTCACCCTGTTGTGACCTTGTAGGGCTTTTAAGTGCAGTACGAGCAACAGAATCTGCACTTCGCTTTTCGAAGTCATTATTTTGATCAGGGATCTCATCTTTATTTGCACCCACCCTCTCCCTATAAAATGAGCAGATTACAAGGCACACTTGAATGAAATGAACTTACAAGTACTGTCAAGTTATAATGCACTACTCCATGGAATAGATAATGAGACAAGGTCACGCCGCTGGCACATATTTCCTGAAAGAAAATCTAGGATTCTATATGGTTGCCTTTTTTTTTCTTTTTCCTTTTTTGGTTGAACATACCTGGGCAAGGATGCATGTTGCCGCCCAAGTGGAGTGCTTCTTTCACCCTTACCATAGTGTTCTTCAAGATGAGCAAATTGTCGCTTAAAACGATCAACGCCACTGTCAATTAATGGATTAAATGGTCATCCAACTAAATATGTTAAGGTCAACACATGTACATAGCATAAAAATAGAATAATTACATGTCAAACAATTTCATGATAAAAAGAATCATAAAGCTTTAATTCAAAGGAGAAAACTTGCTCGAAACAAAACAATAATGGTTGCTGGCATTCATTTGTCACAAAAATTCCTAGAGCTCTGTGCAAACTGTTATTTAGGATGTTCATCTTATTTTTGCAAGTAAGATATGATGAATACAAAACAAACAAGCTCAAAATTCCTTATCAACTATAGCATGCATAACCACTGAAGACATTGTTGCTGGGATATGACAATTGTGATGCACAGCTATCATGGGAAGCTTTTGCATTCCGAATTTCCTTCACTCTAATGTTTGTTCAATTGTAAGCTATGATTATTTTGCTGTACAATGTCCAAAGTGTGGATTAGGACTGAAGTGTGGATTAGGACTTCATTCTTTAAAAAGGCAAATAACAATCAAAGGAGAAGAGTTCCAGACTTCTAAAATAATATTAAAGCTATTCACAATGGCTGGCAGTGGGCATAGACTTCAAATGGAAAAGGAGGGTACAGATTTTTAGTTGTCATGTGTTGGTATGTACACTGTTGTTTTGATACATGTAATTACAGGCTGGCAGCAACAATTAGAGGTAGACAACTTTGTACAGTGCCCTTGATTTGTGGGCATAATATGTAACATCAATAAGGCACAGATATCAGTAGGTGCTTTAATCCTTGAACGAACAATGGTAAGGGAGACCACACACATGGCAGGCACATCCACCCCGCAATTTTAAACTGCCATGGTTTCAATGGATGGTAGTGGTTTGGGGTGTATGTGCTTAATACTTGCACTGTACAAAATATTTCATCTCAACCAATTAAATAATTGCATAATAACAAGATATCATTGTATTCAGAATGCCTTTTGATGCCCTCTATTCATGGCAGTGGTCCTAGAGAAGCATTGGGTGATAAGTATGGAATACAATGACACCGACCACCATAACTGCAAGTATTGATTCCACTTTTCTGTTAAATTGCATGTACAGCCTCTACCCTCTGCCAACTTCCAAGCTCTTCGACCTCCAATTCACTCAACTCATCTATTGCTTATAGAAAGAAGGGAAGATCTCTCATTTCCACTATACTGCAAGCATCTGCCAGGAATCACTCTAAACTTGCAAAACATCTCAAATGGTTTGGTTATTTCAGTAATGGTAAGACTGCAAGGTTGCACATTTTCTCACCCCAAGTCGAAAAACAGGATAGGAACTTTGCAAATACCTCCTCTATTACCTATGTTTTCAGTGTCACCGGTGAGAATGCATAGAAATTCAATGCCTTATAATCAAGGATAATAATACAGAAATAATCTAATCACCTTGCTAAACAGATAAGATCTAAGAGATCAGCTCGAATTCCCTAATAAGTTCTTCTAGGTAAATACATCATCAATCTTTCCATCATACTTCTTTTTTGTTGTTCATTATTACTTGAAGTATTTGTTGTTTTGTGCTAACATGAAGTCATAATTTATACATAATCATGAGCAAAGGTAATGTAGCTTGGCCTTAAAAAACACTCACATAGCTGACTGTTACAAGTGGTGGTCATTTTTTTTTGTAATTAACAAAAGTGATTAGGATACTTATTGGATCAAATATGAGGCCAGGGTAGGTTGAACCATGCCAAACCGGTTAGTTTGGAACTAGCCAAACCGGTTGGTTCAACGTGAACCAAACCAAACTGATCGAAAAACGATTCAGTTTTGCCTTGCAGCTCAAGCCAATTTGGATGGTTTTTGGATGGAGGGCCGTGCTGGCTGTCAAAGTCTAAAAACCTGTAAAAGTTTAAGCAAGTACTAACTAAAATCTTACAAATTATATTTTAAGATAATTTTTTTTTAATATTTTGTTTTCTCATCATTTTAAAGTTAAATTGATTTTTGAAGATTTTTACTCAAAGTGAAAGTACCCTAACTTAATGTTTGCTAAAGCACAATTTTGTAAAATTTTTCAAATTTATTCTTGAGTGGGAGAGTTGATATTTTATTCTTAAGGAATTTGATTTTCTGATATTTTTGTTGAATTCAAAAGGGGGGCCAGAGGTAATTCTCTTATTTTTATGAGAAATCTTAAGTAAATGAAAATAGAAGAGGAAAGAGAAGAGACGATGACATTTACTTGAATAGTTTTGAATGAAAATAGGAGACAGAAGAGAATTACCATAATGCCCCATAAGAGGGGATATAACATTGACACTACAACAGTGGACTAGTCCAAATGGATTCAGATCATGTTAATGCCCAGAAAACATGAGAGACTAGACTAATATATGAGCTTCCCCAACACTAGACCCATATAAAGCTTTCATGATATATCACAACCAAAAATTTATACAGGCAAAAAGGAAGGAAAGCAAGGTTTAATATATGAAACTGCATTTATCACTATAGAACATATAAAGCCAATGAGCCAAACTGAATAATTACTATACAAGATAACAAATTCTCTCCATAAGGTCTCATCAGTTATCACAGGGAGTATATCATGTAAGGAGGCATGAAAGAAAGAAACCATGGCATTAATAATCTTTACTTAAAAAGACTCAAGTTAAAATTAGGTGCTGACACCTATCTAAGGTAAGAAGACAAAAGCTTTTTAAAAAATGATTTTGAAACTCTAATATAAGTTTCTTGTTACACCTGAATGGACTTCTTATGTGATGGTAAGAAGGAAAAGAAAACCTATGATAAATGATTTTTCTCCAAATGAACATCATCATGATTAAGTGCTTGCTACTTTAAATCTGGAAAACTTTTCTGAAAACTAGTGAGGAATTCAAGCAGCAAAGTAACAAATCTCCATCTAAGAAACAGATGAGAGATTCAATCTCTATGAGATAACTAAGGAAAATAGTAGCAACTGAGAGATATGAACAAAAATAAGAATAAGACTTGGAAGATGAACATTGTCATTGTCAAAATTTGAGAAAAATGAAAAATGGTCTCAGCATCTTCAGAGAAAGCCAGAGGATACATCAAGCAGCAAATTGAACCCGCAATTGCAGAAATCATTAGTTTAAAATGAACTACATGCTATAAGTCAGATGGGAGAAAGTCGAGAGAAAGGCGTGCGTGCACACGTGCGCGCGCACACACAGAGAGAGAGAGAGAGAGAGCATGCTACTGAAACCGAAAACTTGAAAACTACAAAAAGAATATGTACTCTAAATCCAGCCAACTTGGAATAATAAATTCTAGAAAACACAACTCTAGGCAGAATAACAATCCTAGGAATCCTGTGTTGGCCAAAACATCAACATCGATATATCAACAATGTGACTTTGGAGCTCATGCTAAGCTCGATACTTGTGACCAGACAATGACAAAAAGAAAGGCTACATTATACCACTTATCTCTTTACCTCCAAACCATGAGGAGCTCCCATGGTCCTCTACAACACTAGATCTTCATGATCATCAATGATTGACCAAATACCCATTAACAATTATTCAATAAAGGTACATTTCAGAAATCAAGGTCACTATTACTCGTCTCTCTCATCTTTGGGGAAAAAAGCTCTTCTATTTAAAAGAATGATATTTTCATTTCTCTTCCTTATTGTCTCATAATAATTCATTTCAGAAATTGTTACAATACCTTAATTATTTTGAGCTCAACCTTGACAAGGGACAGAATAACTTTGCAAAGAGCAAGAACATAAACTTCCACATGCTTGATTCCACAAGAAAGGCATCTTCTTCGAGTGGTAACTTTGCTCTTATATTGTTCAATTTGTTTTATCATGCTTACAACTTCAAAATCCAGTTGAAATCTGATAATGGATTATCATACATGTCCAATTACTTAGGAATGAGATAAAACATTTGTTAGCGATAAAGAAACCTTATTTATCATTTTTTATGATGGATTATTTTGTAGAATTATAGTTTTCCTGATATGTACTCACCTTGGGTACATAAAATTAGTTCGATCTGCCCCACATAGATACTCTTGCAGCATCTGAGGATGATACTCCAATATCTGTTTGCTTTTAAGAAATAATCCATCATACATGAAATGGATGGATAATAAGAGAGACAATTATACAGCAAAAGTGTTAACAAGTTGTGCAGCAGTACCTCTCGATAAATTAGCTCTCTTACATCATCTTTTGCCAATTTCCTCCTTTCAAACTCAAATTCAAGTTTTGATATAGGCTGTGTTGAAGGTTCACGCTCAGCATTTGCCAGGCCACTAAAGTATGGATCGCTTAATGCCTGCAGCATAAGAAAAAGCAGAGTTGGAAATATATAGTCACACAAAATAAAATTTGCACTCAAAAGAGTCTAATCACACTTCAATTTTATATGGATAACAAGCCATCAAGGTTACTGAATCCTATCTCTTCAGCAGTTGGTCGATCATTAGGATCAAATGCAAGTAGGCGCTCAAGCAAACGAAGTGCCAAAGGATCTACACCAGGAAGCTTCTGTGAGAAAGGAACTGGTGATTTTTTCCGCATATTACTTAAATATCTTCTAGCCTTTTCATTTCGTATCTGCGGAGTTAAAAAACAATTTTAATAAGTCGCATGAAAGAATTTAATTGAAAAGTAAGAAATTATTATTCTTCATCCATAATGAGAATGCAATTAAATAAATGAACACAAGTGGGAACAATAACATGTATAGCAAATAGATAGTAGAAAAAGCCATTAATAAAGAAAAAAAATACATGAGACCCCGTGGAGATTTTCTTTTCTTTTCCCCCCTCTTAGGCTAACTATAAACAGAAAGGAAGAGTGAACCAACCCTAGCAATGGATTCAGGTGAAGGAGTTCCAAGCAGATCAGTCATGAGATCTAACTGATGCACCACATTCTTGCCAGGAAACAATGGTTTCCCTGTAAGCATCTCGGCAAATATGCATCCTATGCTCCAAATATCAATCGCAGGGGTGTACTGAATAAAAAATTACATAGTTCATGGTTAGTATCCCGTGTGAAGTGTATTTCATGACATATAGAAGCATACAGGTACAGCTCTAATTCATTTATAGTTTATATTGACTTTATTTATAAAATTGGTAAACATTGCCAATGTGTCACAAACTTGTTGAATCACTGATAAGTATAGTCCAAAAATCAATCTAAATATACAAATGATGCAACCTAATTTAAACAAATGCTCAAAACATGTCAATAAAAACATATTGTGGATCAAAGGGCCCCTGCAAACACCAGATCAGTGATGACCAGTCACTTCCTAAAGATTTATAAAACAATAGATTCACAAGGAAAACTGTTCATGCTTAGAAAGGTTAGCACTACAGCGCAAATGAAAGGAATCCAAGTTAGGATGTCAAGATCACAGGTTTTCTGGATTTCATTGGTCACAATGTACAAAGTATTGACAAGTTGAGTTCCTGAACAATGATACCTCAAAACTATGGGTCTATAGAAAGATCTGAATTAGATTGTCAGCATGCTTCACGAAAGAGATCTGTGAATGATTATCAGAGCAGATAACTACAACAATACTTGAGGATATAGTGTTTTATAAGATTGTTAGAAGCTATTTAGCCATTCTTGGAGTGGAGTCTCTTGAAGCACTAAATACTAACAGGATATAACAAATAAATATGCATAAGCTACAAAGCTCTCAAGGTCTGATGGCCTCGAAGGAACTGAAAATCAGGCCCATGATTACCCATAAAATTGAGAATTTGATGGCCACCTCAGAAAAAGGAACTTCCAGTTATCAAAGGTACGAGAGCTTCAGAAAACACAAAGCCAGAATTGTTGAAAGAAGCTTCATGAAAACCTTCTAGTGCCATCTCCAGTTACATGTAGCAGATGAATGACTCTAAAATAGGTTCAATTTGAATGGATGCTGGACCTATACTTGGATTGCAATTCATACAAGTATACATGTGGATAACCTACACATGGATTGCATCAATAGGCCACAGTGCTGGGATGGTCTATATCCTTCTGAACTAAATGCTCTGGTTGCTTTTGATTCCCTATAGTGCAGGTTCTTGTGTGATGGTAGGGTCGGAGGATTGCCTCTTGTCCCCAAATAAACTAAAGAGAGGGGAAAAAAACTACATTTGGATTACGTAGAAGTATATGCAATACATAAAAAATCATAACAGTAACTCATGCTAAATTTATATGCGACTTGTAAGCCTATGTCCTCCTCAAGAAAAGCTTAAATCCCAAGAAAAAAATTGGGTGGGTGAGGTTGGGATGGAGGCAGAGCTATCAAGACTATTAACCACAAGGCAAAAAACTGCAAACCATCTTACCTTGGAGAAAAAGGAACCACATAATTCAGGAGCACGATACCATCTTGTTGCCACATAATCCTAATGAAAATAATGTAATACCATCAACAAAGTATTAGAGTGATCAACTTGCTATTGTCACATATACAAGTTTAGCATAAACAAATGCTGGATTTTATAACAAAAGAATAGACTACATCGACCACTACCACCCATCATCTATATTAAAAGAAATGGAAAAAAAAAAAGAATTATTGCACCAAGAAATTCTCACATACAGTCCAGAAAATAGCTGATGGTGCATCATTAAATGACACACGGGCAAGGCCAAAGTCACAGACTTTTAATTTGCAATCCGCGTTGGCAAGGATATTTTTTGGCTTTAAATCCCGATGAAAAACATTAGCTGCAAGGGAAACAAAAGGCAAATGAGGGCATCATTCACTGAGTCATGAAAACAAAATGGAGTGAGCACAAAACCAAATCAAGAAACATTCACCTGAATGAATATACTTCATAGATCGAAGTAGCTGGTATAAGAAGAACTGGTGGTGTTCAGGTGTGAGATCATCATTTGCCTTTATAACTTGATGAAGGTCTGATTCCATCAGCTCAAAAACAACATAAATATCTTTAAATTCCCTTCTAGATGGTGGAAGCATTATATGCTTAATTTCTACGATATCAGGGTGGCGAAGCAGCCTGAGTAATTTGATTTCCCTAAGAATGCGAGTGGCATCAGAAACATGCTCGAACACATCGTTGATCTTCTTGATCGCCACCCTCTCTCCGGTGTGGGTGTCTATTGCAGCCCCGACTACACCATAGCTTCCCTTGCCTATGACCTCTTGTACGTGATATCGGCTTGCTTCGCCGTATTCCGTGAAGAATTCAGACTCAAGCATGTTCTGAGAACATCAATAAATGAAGAGGCTAAAATCCAAGCTAACCAAAAAATGTGACAATGAGCAGAATACAGGAAGGATCTAAAAATCGAGAAATTCACTGTTTATTTGGAATCCAATCATTAAAGATCTAAAAATCTAAAAGGTGTGAGCAATTTCAAGCACGGGACTAAAAAAAGAAAAGAAAGAAAAAGGACCCAAAAAAAATTCCAATCATTCAATATATATATATATTGATTTCTGTGGAATCCGAAAGAACGGGGATCCAAAGCAGAGGAACCCGAAATAGAATTTCTATAATATAGAGCACGAAACTGATAAAATGACGTGGAAGAATAAAAATTCAATATTTGAAAAGAAATTGGTAATTGAATCTGCAAAAAAAAAAAAAAAAAATCTTTTTGACCATTTCCATGGCATCCAAGTAAAAAGTGATCCAAAGGAGAATACCCCATGATTAAACTTTGTAAGCAAGACTTTTTGAAATGAGGAGAGAAGATCCATAATCCCAAGGGCATGGAACTGAGGAAATGAAGGTGAAAAGCCAAAAATCGATCAAGACGATCCGGGAAAAAAAAAAGAAGGAATTTTTGAATCAGATGATCCAAAGTACAAGAATTCAAAAAATGGAAACTTGAATAAAAAAACTCATTCGATGACAGCGAAATAACTGGAGAAAGAAAACCCTAGCTTGGCATTAAACAAAGCCTGAATGCGGACGGCGTCAAATTAAAAAGCAACAAAGATGGACGGCGTCAAATTAGAAAGATTGGATCGGCGGAGCCTAAAGAGAGAGAAAGATTCGACAACACAATCGTAAAGAGAAGAGAAGAGAAGAGGTGAGCAGACCTTCTTGTGGGGATCCATGGAGACCACCCGGGGAACCCGAGGAATGCAGGACTAGAGATGCCAGAGACCACGATAACTCTGAACCGGTCCCCTTTCTTCGCCTCTTAGTCGGATTCTTGGCTCACGGATGAGGCGCTAGCGATGCGGCGGTCGAACCAGCGACGGACGCCACCCAAGAAGGTCTCTTTCCCCATAAAAAGGCAAAGGCGACAGCGACGGCGACGGAGAGGCGGGGCGATAGAAGCATTGCCCGCCCTCCCTCGCCCTACCTTCACGCGCGACTCGCCACCTTGGGCTGGTTCCCTGCGCGCAACGATGAAAGAAACCAGGGCGATCGGTTTCTCTCGGTGCTGCACGCCGCACAAAACGCATGGATAGCGGACGGATGAGTCGGAGATGGATTAATATATCTGGTATGTTGTAACCGTTTGTTTAAACTTCCCTACCTTATGTGCGGATATAACGCGAGTGCTAGTGGTGCATGCCATACACGCATGCATCATGATATTTACTTAATATTTTTTTATTTATTTTTTATTTAAAAATAAAAAATAAATATGAAAAATATATTTATTATTAAAGAAAGTTGGTATATATAAAATATTGGGAGACAGATTTTTTTTTTTTTTTTTTTTTGACTATAAATATTAGGTGGCTTGACGACAGGATGGAGAAACGCCAGAGAGAAATACAAAGTATTACATATAAATTTTTTGAATAACTTAAATTATTAACACTTTTAATTATTATTTTTTTTGTTAACTAAATTTATATTAAGGATGAGTAATAAGTTAGAATAACTTAAAAACTACTACTAAATTAATTTGAAAGAATTAAATTGATTAAGTTCTATACGTTAATAAGGTTAATGCTAAATTTAAAACCTTAGAATTAATTTCCCTTGGTTAATATATGTTAATAAAGTTAATGTATTATTTTCAGGACCACTTTGTTAGTTTTGATTTGAGAACCTATCAATATTTTTAGCATTTTTTAAAACATAAAGTGCTTCTAAATTTCAAACCTAAAGTGCAGCATATAAATAAGAAATTATCTATTATCTTTGTTAAAAGTTCTTAGGTGTAAGATTAATTGATAATATTATCTATATTTTTTTATTATATATAATTAAGGAAAAAATTAAGCCATTAGATATCAAATATCTATGAAAAAAAAATGGTTGTATTTTATAATTCATCCATAACCAAACTGATCTAATTGGATTTTGACTTTTTGGTTAGTTTTAAAATAGGATCAATTAAATTCTAGATCTAAAAACATAAAATTAATTCTAATTGAGTTAGTTCTAATTTTTTATTCGAAACTGATCCAATTTAACTCATGCCTATCCCTGATTTATATCTTCCAAGTTTGTCATGTAACCCAATTTGCTTGCGAAATAAAAATATTTTATACTTTTCAAAATTGATAAATTGATTTTAAATGGTTTGTGACATGTTCCATTCAATTCTAATGAATTTTATAGTTGCATTAGGCATGGTTATGTTTGCGTTATTGTATTTTATTAGTGCCTTCTATGGTCAAATAATATTTACAATTTATATGTTAGGATACGCATTATAAGCTTTTAAAAATGTCTTTATTTGATTTGCATAAAAATTATTATTTTTAACTAGTGCATATTAGAGTGGACATGTGTATCAATATAGCGGTTCATAAAGTATCAAAATAGATCGAAAGAGTAAAATAAACTTGCACTATAAATATATATTTCTTAATGACTCATCAAACTTGGTAACTTATCTTTCTAAAATATTTTCAAACATTCGATGATCTTTTCGTTAAATTTGTGAAACCTTGTCAGCCAATGCTATCCGTGTCTCATTATTATTTTTTGATAAAAATTATATTTTTTATTAAAATTTTAAATAAAATTAATTAATTATATTATATTCATATCAATTCATATAATATTATACCTTAATTTTAATATCACAATAACATGAATTACCAATCCTACTTAACTTTCTCTATATTTCTATTGCTTTTTATTTTCTTAAAAAATTTGAAAAGTTATAATATCCACTCTTGACCATTCACATCATCTTCCTAACTTTTTTTATTAACTCAAGTGTCAAAAATGCTCTCATCGAAGTCTCACTGTTACATCTCGGCACCATCAAATTGCAACGATAA